>MUZC01000527.1:186784-204812 GCA_002072015.1 Radix auricularia | reverse complement strand
GCCTTCTCATCCCTATCTCACCCCATCTCACCTCATCTCACCTTAACTCACCCCATCTCACTCCATCTCACTCCATCTCACCTCATCTCAACCAATCTCACCCAATCTCACCTCCTCTCAACCCAGCTCACCCCATCTAACCCCATGTCACCTAATCTCACCCCATCTCACCTGATCTCACCCAAACGCACCCCGGCTCACCCGATCTCACCCTATCTCACCCCATCTCACCCCATCTCACCCCATCTCACCCCATCTCACTCCAGCTCACTCAATCTCATCCCATCTCACCCCATCTCACAACATCTAACCCCGTCTCACCCCACCTCTACTCATCTCACCCCAGCTCACCCCATCTCCCCCCATGTCACCTAACCTCACCCAATATCACACAATCTCACCCAATCTCACCCCAACTCACCCCATTTAACCCCAACTCACCCAATCTTACCCCAACCTACCCCATCACACCCCATCTAACCACATCTCGCCCCATCTCACCCAATCTCACTCAATTTCGCCCCATCTGGCTCCGTCTAACACCATATCACCCCAACTCACCCCAACTCACCCAATCTCACCCCATCTCACCCCATCCCACCCCTAACTCACCCCATCTCAACCCAACTCACCCCATCTCACCAAATCTAACCCTATCTCACCCCATCTCACCCGTTCTCCCCCCAGCTCACCCCAGCTCAACCCAGCTCACGCCTTGTCACCCCTAACTCACCCAATCTCACCCAATCTCACCCCAACTCACCTCATCTCATCACATCTCTCACCAACTCACCCCATCTCACCCCATCTCACCCCATCCCACCCCATCTCACCCCATCTCACCCCATCTCACCCCATCTCACGCCATCTCACCCCATCTCACCCCATCTCAACCCATCACACCCCATCTCACCCCATCTCACGCCATTTCACCCCATCTCACCCAATCTCATCCCATCTCATTCGTCTCACGCCATCTCACCCCATCTGACCCCATCTCACGCCATCTCACCCCTTCTCACGCCATCTCACCCCCACTCACGCCATCTCACCCCATCTCACCCAAGCTCATCCCATCTTACCCCATCTCACGCAATATTACCTTATCTCTACCCATCTCACGCCATCTCATCCAATCTCACCCCATCTCACTCCATCTCAAATCATCTCACGCCATCTCACCCCATCTCACGCCATCTCACCCCATCTCCATCCAGCTCACCCATTCTCACCCGATCTCACACCATCTCACCCCATCTCACTCCCTCTCACGCCATCTCACCCCATCTCGCACCATCTCACCCAATCTCACTCCATCTCAACCTATTTCACTCCATCTCACGCCATCTCACCCCATCTCACGCAATCTCACCCCATCTCACGCAATCTCACCCCATCTCACGCCATCTTACCCCATCTCACGCCATCTTACACCTTCTTACCCCATCTCACGCCATCCCACCCCATTTCGACCCATCTCACCCCAGCTCACCATATCTCACCCAATCTCACAACATCTCAGGCCATCTCACCCCATCTCACGCAGTCTCAGGCAATCTCACCCCATCTCACTCCATCTCATCCCATCTCACAACATCTAACCCCATATCACCCCATTTCACCCCATCTCACAACATCTCACCCCATCTAACGCCATCTCACATCTCACCCAATATTACCCCAGCTCACCCAATCTCACACCATCTCACCCCCTCTCACACCATCTTACACCATCTCACCCTATCTCACGCCATCCCACCCCATCTCACCCCATTTCGACCCATCTCACCCCAGCTCACCATATCTCACCCAATCTCACCCCATCTCACGCCATTTCAGGACATCTCACCCCATCTCACAACATCTCACCCCATCTCACGCAATCTCAGGCAATCTCACCCCATCTCACCCAGGGAAAAATAACACATTTTTGTTGTACTATGTAGCATTATCAGCAGATGTTTATACAGATTTAAAAAATCAACTCAGACTTTTATCTGAACAATTTTATTTTAATAAATAACAAATATAAAGACTTTTGTTTAAAATCATGACATAATATATTATTGTTTTGATGATGAATTTTAGACACAAAAATAATAATATCTTAAGGGAAGCATTTACATGAAGTGGATAAAATTATACATACATGTTTTTTTAAATAAACAATATGACATATAAATATACAGATTTTTTAAAAATACAATAAGAACTGTCATTTCATTTACAATATGAAGAAGTCAGCTATTCTATGGTAATTTTTAAAATGTTTAATATACACATATGCATGGTCATTCAATCACACACATAATCAGAGATATTAAATCAATTTACATACTCATAATAAAATAACATTATTTCTTTGATAATTAAAAGAGCTAACCATTTATTTTTTTTTAATTAATAAAACTTTAATGGCAAATTTATTAAATCAACATTATGAAATGATATAGAAATTATGAAAAACTGACTACATATTTAAAAATCATTTGAAGTTTGCTAATTTCAATGATTTACACCTTATAGAGACATACAAATTACAATTTTGTCATACAGAAAGATTTAATCATTGTTTCTTTATTTTGAATCTGTTATTAAAAATTATTTTAAGGAAATGAGAAATTTACAGGGCAAAATATTGGTCAAGTGGATATTTGAAATAAAGTGAAATATTGGTGTAAAAATATGCTATCTTAAAATAAACATTTAACACATTTCAGATCAATGGAAATAGCATTTTGTGAGTAAAATTTTAAAGAAATTTTAACGTGGCATGTTTGTTTCTGTTTGTTTATGTTTGTTTTTTCTAGTTGTAACAGAGTTTATATAGCTTATTGGGTATGAAACATGAAATAAATAAGTTCTCTTTATCTTTTATCTTCTAGTTCTTTCATCAATTAAAATTATGAAAAAATATTAATACTGCTTGTGGAATTTGAAATCTCTCTCTTGAATATTTATGGTAAGCTGGAGAGATCTCTCTTTGGGGGAAGTCCTTTAGGTTTTTCTTTTGCCTTGCCCAGACCTTCAAAGAGGAGGATGCTGTTGAGAAATGAGAATCTTCTTGTACAATGTTATAAAAATTATAATTTTTCAAATAATATATTTTATTATATTTATAATAATAATAAAAATAATAATAATAAAAAAAAAATAATAATAAAAATTAATGGAACATCAAAAAAAAAGTTGATAAATATAATAAATTAATTTCACTTTAAATTTTTTATTGGTTCATTATTTCTAAAAGAAAGTGTTATTGATTTAGAGAGCAAAACAATATTTTGTTATAACTCTGAAACAGAAATTTTATGAAAATTCAAAATACATTTTTAACTTTTATTATAAGGCAACGTAAACATTCAGAAGCATCTATAAATAGAAAATCTGTATATTTTTCAGTAGCTCTCAAGAACTGCTAGCTTCAAGGGGACCTCAGATGTCAAAACATATTGAATATTGACTTTAAATATATCTAATATTAAAAGAGCTATTTGATATTTAATCATCTCGTTATGTATAGTATGTAGAATGTTTGCCAAGTTTAAAAAAACATTTAGTAATCTCTTTTAATACTAGTATTAGTATTAGACAAAAATGTCATCTCAACTCATCCAGAATGAATGTTTGGGGGTAATGGAAAGGGAGGATTTGAAAACATAAAATCCTAATCTAATACCTTTGGTGAACACAGTTTTTTCCCCCAATTTTATTTCTGAATAAACTATGCTTATATTTCAAGGTGCAATAGAATCCCATTTTATGTTTGCTTTTTGTCACAATGGCCCAGATATTTGTTTGAAATAATAAATATTAAGTTCGTTCTTGAAAATTCAATTTAAAAAAAAGCAAACAACTTTTGCAGAAGAAACTACCAGATTTATGCAAATAAATATATTTGATGAATTAAACATAACAGATTCCAAGAAATTATGAAGTTTATGGTACGACAATTTAAGTGTATATGAATAAATCTATGTAATTGAAATCTTTTAAGATTATAGAATTAATAAGATTTAGAATAAATGTATGGGAAAATTAGCTTACATTTTTAGAATAGATGACTTGGCTCCCAACATCATCTTCACAAAATCCCTGTAATTGATGGCATCCTTTTGAGTGGAGTCAACTTCCTTGATCATATTCATCACCTCAAGGTGAGTCTTGGCCTGTCCTAGTTTTTGGAGCAGGTACTTCACATCCATGACATCTGAAGTAAAACAAATTTATTCAATTCTCATAAAATTGTATCAGTTTCTGGTGTTGGTTTATTACTTTCTCTGACACGCATCGCAATATATTAATTTAATTTCTTTAACGTAAAGGAAATGATGCTTTCTGGAGAATTAACTTAATATTTTATAGCTAATTAAAATGTATTTCCCTTGTTGACAATAAGATAATACAGAGTCTTCAATATAATTTACTATTTTTATTAGTTACAATAATAGCTATGATTTTACCATGAAAACCGAATTATGAAAAGGATGTTACTTTTTCCTTTTTGTCAATGTTTGTTATTTTAATATAATTTCAAAATATTTAAACACCAACAAAAGGGCAACAACTTACTAAGATCTCCAGAAAGGTCTTGATCACACTCAATGAATTTTGCTGAAATAAATGTAAATTTAAACATAATTTAGGCACCCTAAGACATCATATTTATATAAACTATGCTTTCTCAGACATCATGTTTTTATATACTGTATAAACTTCGAAATTATACAACGCTTTTTTAAAAATTAAAAAATACATCGGAGTTTATAAAATGTAAAAGTGCTTCAAAATTTTATATAATGAATTACCTACCCTTATATTCATTAAGTTTAAATGATAACTCCTCGTCCTCCTTGTAAAATTCATCGTCCAGGAATTCCTGGAAATACATAAATATTAAATATTCCAAAGGCTTTTTATTAAAAAAATATAATAGCAACATATTAAAGTTCGGGTAGGCAGTTACAGGTAAATGTCAAATGATGGAATAACGGTTCTTAAGTCATTACCTTATTGATGTCATCCAACTGTTTCTCCCACTTTTCCATATACTCCCCAAACGCCTTACCACCTGAAAAAAAACAACAACAAATGATGTCTTATCTTAAATGGCTCCCTTCGAAAAACAAATGCAGAATTTGTATAGTTAACTTTATTGTGAGCAATCAGAATATGTTGGTAACCGGGGCGTCACTAGGCGGTTGCGGTGTTGGGCTGTTGGGCGTGCCGCCCCTTGTCACACCATACGTGGGGTGACACCAAAATGTAAAATTCCGTATATTCCCGTTATAATGCACTGGAAAATTTCGAGGAGCTCTTTGGTTAAAGTTTTGAGGGGGTGACACATGAGCTACCGCCCCTGTGACACCAATCCGAGTGACGCCCCTGGTTGGTAACTAAGTATCATAGTTAGTAGCTACTGGCATTGCAGCCAATAAGCTGAGCAAGTCGATATCTGAATTATGAGCTAAAATATTAATTTGGTTACTAAATTGTGAGCTAACACCAACAATTTTTCCCACCCGCACCGCACCGTTTAGCACCAATCCTCAGAACTGCCCCTGCCTCTCATTATAGCAACATCTCCATCAAAATCCTTTAACCCCGCCACCTTGCCCTCTCGCCCAATGAAATGCTCGAGGTTAAATAACCTGTCAATCACTGGTTCACCTGCTTTCATCATTAGGTGGTGGAATGTTGAACTCACCAGAGCAGCGGCTAAAGGGCTTAGTGGCCGAGTGGCCTGCGCGCTCGACTGACGTACTAAGTCGCGAATGGATTCGAATCTCCGTGAAGGCAGGGCTTCGTTCCCAGGGCCAAGGGTGTCCCTCAGTCCACCCAGCTCCGAATAGGCAACAAATAATAGTTAAGGAAACAAAGGCGGCTGGGTAATGCCAGGAACCCTAATAGTAATGGCTGTGACATGTGAGCGCTGAGTCAGGTGCAGACAGACAGGCATGGTCTGTGGAAACAATAATCTGCTGTATAGGAGGAGCGTCTGTATACGGCTAAAATAACGCATAGTTATGTTCGACTTATTAAACAGATTTAACAATAATATTTCAACTAAAAAAATTTGTTTTGAATTTAGGGCTGGAACTGATAAATTTTTGTTCGATTAATATGATTTTTTTAAAAACCAACTAATCGATTTTTTTCGATTAACGCATATTTAGATCCCATTAAGTTGCGATTCATTATTTTCGGGAAATAGTTTAAGTCGCGGTAATTTCATGGCTCCCAAATTTAGTGACTTACAGCTAATTCGTTTCTCATCAAGAAGTAATGAAGAAAAACCTTTTACAGCTACTTACGTATGCACGTCTATATAAAAAATATTAAGATGAGGAAAAAGTATGAAAGTAAGAACAAAAATTGTAAATTATTTTTTAAATTGGGAAAAATATTAGTAATATTTTCTTAGATTTTAATCGAATTTTAACTGATCAATTTAATTTAAATATATTAAAATTTTAACAATTAAGAGATTAATTAATCTTTAATTTCCTCAGCCCTAATATAAATTAGTTAAATGGAATTAAATCAGCATTTTTATGTTTTTATCCTAATTTTGTAGTTACATCTTCAGAGTAAAGCATTCTTTCTATAGTTTAAGAACCAGTGGACCAGCTAATGAGATAATACTTGATAAACTTCTCAAATCAGCAAATCAGCTCTATGGCAAAAACAAGCTAAAAAAATGACAACCAAGTCCAAATACTTCTTGTCACCATTGATGCTCTATTCATGTTACGCCGTCACCTGGTGGTGGTCTGAAAACAATTGCAAATGGCACAGCTCACAATGACAGGTTTCCTCTTCGTGTCAAAAATGAACGGTCACATGCACTTCGTAAAGTTATATCTTCATTGGGTCTATCCAGTTATAAATATCGAGCATGATTTGTGACCCACATTTATTACAAGAGGCAACGGTGTGTTAATTGTTTTATAACATGTGTAAGAGATTATGGATGGTATGACCTAGATATTGAATAGCGTGTTATTGCGTATGTGATTTTGTTTCTAGAAGCTCTGCCAGGAAAAACAACAAACCGCAATACTTGAGAAGTATATCGTATAAATCTGATTTAATCAAGAATACATTCAATAGCTGTTTAAATTACCCAAACACAACTTACAGCAAATGTTCCTTCTAAGTTTCGTTTTATTCATGAATCATGTTCCAAAATTATACTCGTGTGCAAATTATCAATTTTTGTGTGCAAAATTGTATATCCCACCAACCCTTACATATAGTGTCCTTATCAATATTAGCTGCGTGGTATCTCTTGACTGCTGAGAGGTGTCTGACAAATATAGTTGCGCTGCGGCGCATCTTAGAAACAACATTGCATATAGCCACACACAAAAAATGTTAAAGAGGCGCTTCAATTATTTAATAAATTTTTTAAAATGAAGTAAAGTTTGCGCAGTAAACTATGTGGGCCAAGTTTGTAAGAACGGTCATTGCCGTTTAATAGGACTCGATCTTGAGGTCTTTGGCCAGGAAGAACACCATCTTGCATAGCGTGTTGTAGACTTAAAAGAGTATTTAGTAAGACAACTATGCAGTGGATCCCGAGCCACATGAGTGTTGAAATTTACAACAAAAAGGACTCCCTGTCAAAAATCGAAGTTCCTTAACCCCAACCAGATGTCCCAGTCGGTTATCTTGGGGCGAAAACCTGGCTTGGAGGCCTCTTTACGAACACGTGGTACCAGGAATGAGCAGATAGCACGACTGCCAGTGAGTGTGTGCCAACATTACCAGGTCAAGTCGAACAGACCAATGATGGAAATCGAGTCGTAACCACCAGAGTTTGGTGACACAAATGAGGACCGACCAACTCGTGCTTCAACAAGCTAAACAACCGGGACTCGAACTGCCGCTATTGCAGCCTAGCCTCTATAAAAACAGTCAATACAGTTAACTGGATTTATTCGGGCAGGCTAGGAAGTCGAGTCCTACGCTTAAACAGTGCTACCAGCCAGAGGCGTCACTTGGATTGGTGTCATCCGGGTGTCACCCCCCCCCTCACAACTTAAACCAAAGTACCCCTCCTAAGTTTCCAGTGCCTAATAAGACACATCTTTTTAAAATTTATTTTGAAAATTAATGAAACATCATTTCTTTAAATGATTAACGTAGCTGATGTGTAACCTATTGTCATTTATGTAGTGAGGGAAATATGAATGTTTCTTAAATTAATATATGTACTGTTATCTCCATGTAAAGCGCTGTGAGCCCGGCTCATTGCTGGGATACAGCGCTATATAAATTATCATTTTATTATTATTATTATTAATAACGGGAATATACAGAATTTTACATTTTGATGTCACCCCCCTGATGGTGTCACCCGGGGCGGTCCGACCCACCCGCACCCCCTGGTGACCCGCTCAAACATTGTTGTATAACACTGGCCAGTAGATGGAATCGTTTGGCCAGGTATTAGCCAAAGCTTTAAGCTTACAGCGTAAGACAATAGAATAACTTTATGATTGAAACAACATTTATAAAAGAGTCGGGAAACAACTGAAAAAACGTAGTACAATTTAGAAACATTGCTGACAGGAGGAATATAGATTAAAATCTAATAATTTTAAATATTTTAAAACAATTTTTAAATACATATTTTATTATAGTTTTAAAAAGAAATTCCATTTGTACTTAGTTAAAGGAAAAGAAAAGTATGTGTTTGTGTGTGTGTGTGGGACGGGGGGGTATCTGCCCCTGAACTTTCTGCTGACTCCGTGTTGAGACCTACCATTTGATCAGCTTCCTAAAAGTTTGGACAATTCCAAAACAGGGAAGTTTAAGACAATGCCTGGGTCAATGTTTATGCATATGTTTAGAAAGGTTGGAATGGTACTTCTATGACTGACACTCTTAAATGTAAGTCACTAAATAAAACAGTTGTCTAAGGGTATCCATCCATTTTGAATATGTTTAACATTTCATTAATACATTTTAGATGTTATTATTTTTAACATTTGAAGGTAAAAGCCTAGTGAGTCTGACTCGCAGCGTATATAAAAGGAAGTATATAAAATTATCCCTGAGACAGACTCCCTATCCCTTAACGGCAGCGGGAAGTTAAGTGTATAGATCCTGTGATTGAGATAAGAAACAGACAAGGAAGTGTAAAACCGTATACTTTCCACGCCAGGGTTTTCTAGTTATCATATTTGGCATCTGGTTGAACTTAGATAAAATGTTGAACCTAAAGAAAATAAAAATAACTTTTCCTTACTCCCAATGAAAATGATATTCTCGTGGTAGTAACAGAGAGTTGTGGGGCTATAGGTTTAATGCTTACCGCATTCAATGTTGTAACTTAATAATTTGACACGTTACAAATATGGCCCTTTAACAAATCGGAGCCACATGCATGAATACGAAGAGATGAAGTCGCCTAAACGGTGGCTCTTGGCACCATATCTGATTATTGTTAAAGTTAAAGCTTCTTTATTTCTATAAACTCTTTACCTTTTGCAATGCATTAAATTAATCGAGCATTAAATGAAATATGAATACCGCGTTTAAATAAATGATGATCAAGTAAGGTGACAAGTAAATGATGAGCAAAGTAAGGTGACAATTAAATGATGAGCCAAGTAAAGTGACAATTAAATGATGAGCCAAGTAAGGTGACAATTAAATGATGAGCCAAGTAAAGTGACAATGTGAAGTTAGGGAGGAACTTCTACAACCGGAGCAAGAAAACCATCACTTACAAAGTAAAAAGGTCCTATATAAACTGTAGCAACAATTGCATGGACTAAACCAGTCATCTAAAACAATATCTGCAAGAGTCATAATCACTATTTTTAATTAAGATATTGAAAGTTACAACTCTAGCAGACGAGGCTATAGTCAATAGATGTAACTGGGGTCAAGGCCGGATCAATAAAAATCTTACAGAATACGTGAAAATCAAATGGCTTGATACACCAGCGGAGCTAAAACTTTTTTTAAAATTTATCATAAGTTGTGGTTAACATTTTACATACAAGAATAGATATATATCAAATAAAGATAAACTTAGGAAATTACTCTTAATTCCCATGTCACAAATAAAGAGAAGACAGAACACGAGACACGTATTCTTATTAAATACTTCGTAAAGTAAAATGTCGACAGTTTGATGGAGATTAAATTAAAGAATACACTGTCTCAGTTGAGTCCTTCATAAAAAAATAATTTTAAAAAAATAATAATAAT
Source organism: Radix auricularia (assembly GCA_002072015.1). NCBI lineage: Eukaryota > Metazoa > Mollusca > Gastropoda > Lymnaeidae > Radix > Radix auricularia. The sequence continues at coordinate 194,585 of MUZC01000527.1, read as the reverse complement.
AATAAAATAATAACTGGGGTAAAAATATTAAAAATTTGAGGGAGACAACAAAAAATAAAGTTATGGACCAACCAGAATCAGTTCCAATCAATCGTAGGATGTTTTTGGGAGAAACCGTGGAAGGTTAGAACAATATAGTTTCTATTGTTTTGTTTAAAAGCAAGATGACAATGGAGTAATATAGAGAGAATTCTTCTAACTTTTCTTTCAGGTAAACTGCATGGAACCCCCTTCCTCCCCCACCCACAAATAAAAAAAAATAAATACAAATAATAAAATAAAGTATAAAATATATTTGTTAAATCTTTTAATTTCACTATTTCTGCTATTAGCACAGGCGGCACTCGTGTGCGATTTCTTGGAATCTTTTCAATTTGGCTCCTATTTCATTATCACAAAATATCTGCGAATGGTAAGTGTATGTATATAAATGCCGCTGGAGGTTTTTTTAAACCCAAAATCTTCTCTCTTTCTTTTCTTTGTTTATGTGTATTATGGCTAACATTCAGGTTTTCATGTACCTTGTTTATTTATAATAACCCAAGGGATGTCCTCCCCCGTAGTTTCCAACTCTATTAAGAACTGTTACGGTAGTTCTTCGCTTCCAGTTTTAACATTATTATCCCGAGCCATGCAGCCTTTAAAATAATTTACAGTGACGGGACAAAGAAAAATATCTCTCTATGGTTTTCCATTCTGATATTATGTGAAACGGTTTGTGTGTCTCTGTGGGCGGGCGTGGGTGGGGAGAAGGGGGTAGGGTTGTTCGTTATTTGAGTCTCGTGTAGGAAAGGGGTGGGGTGGATGGATAATGTATAAATTAAGGTTGTGTTGTGGAAAAAGTCCCGGGTAAGTAGAGATATTCTGACTCTGTAAGTGTAAGCTATTAGCTTAACATCACTGTCAGCTTAATTGGAGGATGAAAGAGCATCGCCAGACAGAGGTGGACAAGTGGAAACAGAGATGACCCCCTGTGTGCTGGAGTTACTATATGGAGAAATGATGTGTGTGTGTGATTGTGTTAGTGTGTGTTCGCGTATGTGTAGTTTGAGTGTGTCTGTCGTGTTTTTTTTTTTGGGTGGTATAAACATGCCAAAAGCTTCTGTTTTTTTGTGCAGTCTCGTTAGCTGTCTTAGGCTCTGAAGAAATAAATTTAGATTATCCATCCATCCATCTATTTATCTATCTATCTATATATCCACCTATTTATCTATCCATCCATCCATCGATCCGTCCGTCCGTCCGTCCGTCCGTTCATCCATCCATCCATCCATCCATCCATCTATCTATCCATCTATCTATCTATCTATATTGATTGAAAAGATCCGTTTTAAGACTTCCTATCCCAGCCACCAGTCTTACATACCCAGCCATTACATCCGACCAAAACAGCAACATAAGAATTCTGGTTTCGTTAAAACGGCAAGTAGTTTGCATTATTTCGTGCAGTGAAAATCGCCATAGAAAACACGTGAGCATAAGGAACTTTAGATTTTTCCCATCTTAAGACATTTTTCAATTGCTGTGCTACTTCACTGCTTATAACTACGCCACTGCCCATATCTACTTCACTGCTTACATCTACGCAACTGCCCATAGCTACTTCACTGGTTATAACTACACCACTGCCCATAGCTACTTCACTGCTTACATCTACGCCACTGCCCATAGCTACTTCACTGCTTACATCTACGCCACTGCCCATAGCTACTTCACTGCCTAGCCTCTCCACTGTCTCGCAACTCCACTGCCTAAAAACTCCACTCCAGTGCCTAGCAACTCCATTGATTAGCAAAACTCCATTACCTAGTTATTCAATTGCCTAGCTACTCCAATGCCTTATAACTATTCCACTGCTCAGTTGCTCAACTATTGAGCCGCTCCACGGATCGGCTATACTTAAACACGTCATATTATTAAAATCCACACATTACCGTGACTTCTCTTAGCAATGCAGGTCGCTCTATACTCTACATTTGGTTTTACTAGTTAGTATCATCTGCCCTTTTCATTGTCAGTATTAACATAGAAAAAGTCACTTTCTTCACTAACAATGAGGATCACAACATGTATAAAGGTGGTTGTTAACTTGTGAAATGATTTGTTAACAGCAGAGGCGTCATTATCTCATTCACAAATAACCCAGTGCAGGAAGGTGTACAATTCTGTAAATAGAGGAAATCTATTCCTGGCTGTCTGCAAGTGGGTCACGTGATAAGCAAAAGGTGCGTGAACGAGTTCACGTGGTTGAGACCAGAGACAACCATTCAAAAGGAAGATGCCACTTTTAAAAAAAGAATTGTTTGTACTGCCTACGATTTCCTTAGCTGGGTTTTGTTTGTCGAGCGTCCAAGTCGTATTTATAACACAAGTCTCTTTCATCAGCTGATCTCAGTACACCACATGCGTATAAATCAAGGGTCAATAACTTTTCTGCCGGTGGGCCGCATTAAATGTCAAACAGCAGTTTGGGGGCCAACTGCATATAGTTTTGTGGTTAACTATAAAGAGTCTCCAGGGGCCGGATGAGAAGGCCTCGCGGGCCGCAACTGGCCCGCGGGCCGTGGTTTGGAGACCCCTGATCTAAATGATGATAAATTGTTACTACTATTACTACCCCAGAAAGAGTGTGTGTGTTTGTTTGTTTGTTTGTTTGTTTGTGTGTGTGTGTGTGTGTCTGTCTGTCTGTCTGTCTGTGTCTGTGTGTGTCTGTCTGTGTGTGTGTGTGTGTGTTTGTGTGTGTGTTTTAGTGTGTGTGAGAGAGAGACAGAAAAGAGAGAGATAGAAAGACAGAGACAGAAAAGAGAGAGAGAGAGACAGAGAGAGAGAGAGAGAGACAGAGAGAGAGACAAATAGAGAGTTTTAATGAGAGAGGGGTGAATTCAGTCGTGAGTGATGGGGCTTTACGAATGTAAATATTAAAATTGGTTGCGTTTCCCCATTATGGGGCAAACTATCTATATTTTCTCTCGCTAGATGTTCCTTCCCACATGTCGTGAACTTAACTCGTTGTTACGCCTTTGGTTCATTGTAAACGTTACAGTTGCTTTCATGGAAGGAAGCACTTAAAGTTTATTGTTTATTAATTGTTTTTTTTAACGAAAAAAATCAAAGGCAAATAATGTTTGTTGTTCTGCTTTCTTTGTGTCACCCTCCACCACCCCACCACTTCCCCAAGAATAGAAAAGAAATTATTTAAGAACTAAAACGTTAGGTTTTGATTAATTTTCAAACCGGACGACTTTAAGGTTCCCTCAAATAAACTGTGAATTAGACTAAGGCTTCTCAAATTGACAAATAATGTTTACAAAGCAGTTGTTTGTTTGTGTGTTTTTACTACTTTAAGCCACATCCTTTTCGTGTAAGAGTTGTTCCGTGTTTTTAAATTGTTCATGTTCTAAGTTTTTCGTTATCTCGTTATGTTCACGATTTATCAAGTGTGCGTCTGGGTAGCGGTGGGCTTTACTCTACAATGGACAGTGGGGAGGGGGGCTAGGGGGCAGCTCAAGAGTCAACGGAAACCATAAGCACACCAAACAGCACGTGGCCGTTAAATGCGATGAAGTGGTCACGGTGTCACGTAAACAGAATTAGCTCCCATGTTGACCCCACTCTCCGCTGACCTTACACAGTTTCGAAGACCCCTTATGTGGTTATTAAATCAAAGTGTTCCCGTAAAAAACCATTTGATTATACACACTCAATAATATCGCAATGACATCTACCAGTGCATGGTTAAGGATGTCATTTTTTTTTAAAAGACGAAACGATATCGGTAGCTATGTCACGCCACACAATGCCTTTGTAAAGTCACAAAACTGCCCCTGCGACGAAATATGAATTCTAGGCTAACAAGTGTTAACATATTCGGACACATGACATTTGGTATAAAAGATGACCCTCTAGTGTTGAAATCCTTTAGGCAGTGGAGGGTCACCCCCTACTCCACTTTTTCAGATCAGTCAACATTATTTTGTTGTTATAAACCAGCGCTTGAGGCCAACAAATATTCTTTATCAAAAGATACAAACCTTGCTTATCCGAAGGGTTAAAAATTGGCATTCTTCGTTGGTGCTAGAAAAACACAACTGGATCTTCTTTTCTTTTTATAGATGTCACAGATTTTCTAAGTCCAATGAATCCTGGCGCGTGGCAGTGTTCCAGAGAGCCGATATATCTGAGTAAAAGACGACAAGAGAAATCAGATTAGGAGATGCAAAACTTCCCAAAAGAAATGCTGAACTGAAATCGTAAAATGGCGCAATGAAAAATTTATGATGAAAGTCTGCAGCTATCCCCATCCCGTCCCCCACGCCCACACCAATGTTCCTTCTAAAGTTCGGTGTTTTGCGTGCAACTTAAGAAAACTCGTGCAATATTTTACAAAATGTTTTGCGCGGTATTTCTATACTGCTGCGCGGAGTCGGTCAGATATCTGCGCGTGCAGTTAAATAAAAAGGGAACATTAGTCTACACCCTGGTATTAGCAAAAATGGTCAAGGCAATGTACGAGCAGAAGAAACACAGTAACACGTTACTGACAACTCAATGCCTAGTTAACTTGTACCGTACATACTGACGTCGGCACCAAACTTGAGAAATGCTAAAATTACAACAATCATTATAAAGCCAATTATCGTGCACTAAAAATATTCTATAACATGGGAATACCCAAACGATTTCGTTACTTTATTTTTCCTTCTAAAAGTTTTTAGGACAATTGCAGTTTTTAATGACATTTGACAACATGTTTTTGACATTTAAATTTAGCTCGCTGAATGTTTTATATCTGAACTGTACTAAATACCGCCTGGCTTACCTATTGGTGATCAAAAGGTGTCACTTGGGGGAGGGGGCGGGGAGCTGAATCTATTAGCGGGCCAGGCCGAAAAAAAAGTGCATTGCTATTTGTTTATAAATTACTTTACAGATTCATGATAGGTCGGGAAATGATTTTAGTCAAATTCACGAATTGGTGAAACTTTGTTAATTAGTTTAATGAGCAAAACCCACCTTCATTAAATAACAGTTTCATTAAATGAGAGTGATAAGTAAGGATGGAAAGAAAAAAAGGAGGAACATTTAATTAAACGATAATTATCCGTCACTATCACATAAGTTTTTAAAAAAATTATACGAAAGTTAGAACTATTAAACAATATGAACAATTATCTATCAATACTAAAACTATCTTTCAACATCGCCACTCTCACGGTCACGAGTAGACACAGCAGTAACACAATGGGAGCAAAGCTAAACAGAACGGCTGAGAAAGAATTAACATTGACGCAGCTTTCCTAACCTTCCATTTTAATATATTCACTTTAAGTTTTTTCTCTTTAAAAAAATTCGTATTGATGTAAGCTTGGAGAGGGAGAAAACGAGCCGTCACATATGCCACGCTGACCACTAGACATTAAAAATAGAGACTAAACCACTTGCCAGGTTGTCACTAATAACATTTAACAATTCAGCCCCAAACTAAAACACCGCATAGAAATAGGAGTCAACAACGATTACACGTTCAATGCAGAAAGCACACATCACCTACTTACATAAACGATAGTCACTCTGAAGAGTAAACTTCAGCAGCTGAAACACGCAACTGAGTAACAACGATCACGATGTTAGCCAATTTATAAGCTAACTTATTTACATCCTTCAGCCACTAATAATCGTCATATCCCCCACTTCCTGAAAAAAAAAATTGAAAGTCACGTGATACCCCCACCAACTCCGAACCCCCTGCACCACACACAATCAACCATTTCTTTGACACCGTCCAAATTTAACTAATATGATCAGGGAAGTTTAAAAGAAAGTCTTCAGCCACACAGTAGTTAGAGCGTCACATATTGATTTACCACCGACAACTATATCCAGGCGGAGACCTATTCACGGAAGGGTAAGATTCCCCACAACAGACTGGCAGCCACTTGAAAGGAAGAACTGCGAAGTTGGTGGCAACAAGTTTTCAGACTCGCGACGTCGAAACGGCGGGCCAGCTGGACCGCCTTCCCCCCCCCCACACACACGTCGCTAGCGTTCATCATTCCACTTCCTCGTCCCCTGGTTTGTTGAAAGTAGTGCATGAATGAACGAACGACCGTGCTGGGGAGATGTGGGGGTAGAATTCGTGGCAGTAATGGGGAGTGGCGGTGGGGGGAGAGTGGCGCTCTAGTTCCTGGCACCGGTAGCTTATATACAAACACGAGCGAGCATCGGGAACCGTAAATGATTTCGCCTGGGTAGAGATGGCAGCACATTATATAGATTAGATTAGATACAGAAACCTGTTTCAGCTACCTGGATTTTCCCCGTTGAATTGAATGGTCAAATCTTACATGATCTAATACAGGGGTCGGGGAACTTTTTGTCCGAGAGAGTCATAAACACCACATATTTTGAAAAGTAACTCTGTGAGAGCCATACATTATGTTTCAAACTAAAAATTCAAGTAAACGTGTGCATTTTGTGTCCTTTCATCATTAAAAGGGAAATAATGATGTCTCTGAATTCTTTTTAATAACATTGTTATGTTGTTGCAATTAATATGTAGATCAAAGGAATCTGGATAAACGTTATTTTTTTAAAATAATCGACCATTTGTCTGAGAGCCAGTTGCAGCCATCTCTAGAGACAAATCTGGCTCGGAATCCATGGTTTTCCGACTCCTGATCTGATAAATATTAAAAGTCAAAACGATTTTTTATAAGTAAAATATTTAAAGAGGAATAAACGTAAATTTGGCGATTAAATTTTCGGAAATGTTTCGATTATAACATCAATTTTCAATTTTTAATTATTGATTCGATATAAGTAATGCTTTCTGATATTTTTGTTATAGTATCTTGCTCTCTTACACTAAATCAGACCATGAAAAGGCTGATTACATTCTATTTTGCCGAGGTTTAATATTTGCTTGGATGGAAAGTCAAATAAGTATATATATACACTTAGATGAGGGTTACTAAGATATAAAGATTCTATTTGCATTACGTAATAATACCAAAATAACAGCCTTTAATTGAATTCTCACAAGGGATACCTGCAGATTCTTATTTTATTTATTCAAATTCATCCCACTATCCTAATCTCAACAATATAATAATTCTAATAATAATAATAATAATAATAATGATGATGATGATGATAATAATAATAATAATACTAATACTAATAAAAATAATAATAATAACAATAATAATAATAATAATGATCAATGAAATTTAAAATTTGACACAAGTAATCTCAATTAACTGGTGTAAATAAATAAGTATTAACTCACACAACACATGACTCTTTTTAACGGACACCTAGTAACACAAACCTTCACATAAAAACTAGACCGACACAAATACACGGGTACAGATTAATTGAACATAATTGTTCTGCTCTCTAATTATTTGTTGTCTTCAAGTTTCAAAAACTCAAAGGCCGATCAGCCAAATAAGCACGAAGTAATCAAAGATTGCGTTAAATGTTTGTCTCTTACTCACATACGCTCACAAACTCGTTTAGTCTCTCGAACAAATTAATCTTGAAAAAACAAAGGAAAAAAACACACATTGCATTCCAGTCTTTAAAGAAAATATTTTATGCAGGCATTTCATGGAAAATAAGAAGGAACCGGTACCGGACTTAACACCACTTAAAACAAAGTTTATTTTTAAATATAAAAAACCCAGATGGAAAAATTTTGGTGGATTTTATGACTTTTTATGTTAAATTTTGTTTTCAACATACTTCTTAGTTTTGTCAAGGATACGCCGACTGATAGAGATCTGACGGTTGGATGCCC
>MUZC01000527.1:173049-186764 GCA_002072015.1 Radix auricularia | reverse complement strand
CCCCCCCCCCCCCCCAAACACTAAGACAGTGTTGGCGAACGCAATTAGAAATATGATTCACACAGCTCTTGTTTTCGTTTATCTGTTGTTTTATGAATCGTCTAAAGATGTTTGTCTTCAATATTGAATTCTTGTATGTATATAGTAAGAACATCAATCAAGCAACAATGAAAATTTTAGTATTGAAGTAAAGCAACATCTCAAATAATCTTGTTTTTTGAAACACTACACCAACAGTATTCCTAAATTTTGTCAAACTCATTTTCTTTTTATACATTAAATTTTACAAATAAATTTTATGCATCCAGTGACTTTTTTTTTATAAAGAGGGATGGTGGAGGGGACAGGGCCGGTCTTAGCAATTGTGGGGCCCTATGCGGCTTAGTATGCGAAATTGGGTTGCGCGGCTCCCAGTATGGGTAGGGATTAATTAATAAGGATAATAAGTAAAAATTAAAATAGACGGGGCATCTGAAAGCGCAGTGCCCACTGCGGCCGCATAGTTTGCAGTGGCCTGAGACCGGGCCTGGGTGGGGATTTGAAATTAAATCAAAATAATGAAAATTAACTCTTTACTTGATATTAAAATATTTGTGTTATTTTATATTTTTAAAAAATTATTATTTATTAATTATTTTTTGTTGTAAAGAAACAAAATGGCGATCTATGAATGACCACCAATAATGGACCGCATCTTGAAAACAAGCTTAAATTTCACAATGAAATTGAAAACATTTTATTGTTACGGAAAATGTGGTAGTAGAACAAAGCAGCACACCCTGTCATTACTGATGCCCCACACACTGAATAACAAATTTGCGGCAGTGGCCTAGTCATTACCCACCCCCCACCCCCCACTTTGCCACACACAACAGTAAACATCATTAGCCGGCCATATTCTAGTGGGGATTCATTTCTGTGTTGTGGGGTTGTGTTACCCAAGAGTTATTGGCCGTAGACCGGCATGCAAGCTGTCAACGTTATTACGAACACAGACAATTATTGCAGGAATGAATGAAAAGAATAACCAAAATACGTGGATGCACTAATCCTATCAACCCACCCGGCATGAAAATTTTGGGAGAATTTATTAAATATACGTCCGTTCTTCAGTCGTTCTTTATGTCTCACTAACCAAGTCATCTATTCACTTTATCTCATTGCCTGTTTGTATCATCCATCGTTTCATCCATCGTTGCATCCATTCATTCTTTCATCCATCCATCAATCCGTCTGTCAGTCCATCCATCCATCCATCCATCCATCCATCCATCCATTCATCCATCCTTCCATCCATTCAATCATCCATCCATCAATCCGTCTGTCCGTCCATCCATCCATCCATCCATCCATCCATCCATCCATCAATTCATTCATTCATTCATTCATCCATCAATCCGTCTGTCCGTCCATCCGCCTGTTTGCATATCTGTATATCCATCCATCTCTCTACTATATACTCATTTGACTGTTTATATTCATATGCATATTTCTATATATGCTTATATATATGCAGAGAGAGAGAGAGAGAGAGAGAGGGAGAGAGAGAGACATAATGAAAGAGAAATACAGAGCAGCGCGCGAGAGAAAACACACACACACATACACACACACGCGCGCAGAGGGAGAGAGAGACAAAGAGAGAGAGAGAGAGAGAGAGAGAGGGAGAGACAAAGAGAGAGAGAGACAGCGTGAGTGAGGGAGAGTGTGAACACAGAGCGAGACCCCTAGTCCCAGGCACTTGACAAGCAGGTCCACATTTAACCTCCTGGTCAGCTCGGTAAATTCCGGACGTTTGAGCGTAAAAACGAACCTATGGGTTCGAGGATTTACTTCCGTTTACACTCGGGCAGCTAAGACGTAGTAGGCAAAAACTACCGCACAGATGAGCTGTTCTCTACACTCTTTTATAACTCACTTTGTTTATATGAGAGGGATTTTGTGATGGAATATTTGCATTATCTTTATATAATAATATTTGTTATAGCCCAAAAACTTTTTGTTAATTTACCTAACTTCGATGCCTATTCAAAAAATTTTGGTCAGAAAAAGTACAAGCTCTGACAGTCGACCCAAGTTGACATTCGGTACCATAGTAGGAATTAAGATGGCCGGTGAATGTTAATGTTATCATGACCACTAAATTGCTTTCCCTATCTCTCTCGCAGCCATTTTGGCGAACCTGGATACCCTCGCCACCATAAGGACTATTAGTAAATACCAGCTACCGAAACTACTTACTATTTGGTTCACCATAAGGTCTAGTATACTAGCTACCAAAACTACTTACTATTGGACAACCATAAGGTCTAGTATACTTGCTACTGAAACTACTTTCTAGTTGGTCAACCGTAGGGTCTAGTTTTTATATACTAGCTGCCAAAACTACTCACTATTTGGTCCACCAAATCTTGAACCTAATTTATTTACTGTTTCAAACATATCTTATAAAATCTCAAAACTATTTTAGCTCTTTCTAAAAGTTTTATTTAATATAATAGTAATTATTGTGAACTCTATAGCATTGCTTGTTCACTTTTGTACTTACACCAACATCTGCAATAAAAGCATTTAAAGTATAATTTTTGCCTTGTTTTTCTCTTTCTGTTGATCATGGCCAATATCATTCAATGTCTTTCAATCTCTTGTTTAGTTCTCTATTCACTCAAGGCTGCAGTCCTTGGCGTTGTCTGTATCTTACAGCCTTTGAGTTACGTTCCACTTTAAGGCTTTTGCAAGGTTTTCATCGAGTTCTCCATATGTAAAACTGAGTCCCCAATACAGTCCCCCATACAGACTGTGCTGAGGAATGTGGGTCGACTGGGGAAACCCAAACATATTTTTACAAAGGAGCAGAAGCAAAATCATAAAATGTGAAGGAAAAAAATGAGGGGAAAAATGTGTGTGGGACGAGAATCAGAAATTTAAACTCAGACAAAAGGAAAAACAAAAGAAAATGCTTGAAAATGATGATAAAATTATGATCACGGTCATTCAGAGTTTAGACCTGATGAAAAGATTCAGGCCACAGGCTCAAACTGTAGGCACTAGCCTTAACTCAGACCAACGATTCGAATGAACTAGTCTGGGCCTTCCCAGATTAACATATTTTAGCGAAACGCCCATGAATGAATTAAAATTAAAACCACATATGTTGCCGTACCTGTTACAGACATTGTTAATTCAGAAAGTTGTATCAATTTATCAAAATTAGATGAATCGAAGGTACATTTTTATACATAACTTTTTTTTTTAATTGACAGTGAGTAAAGTATTATGTTATAACATACTATAAAAATTATCAGCGCAAACGTGTTAATGAAATTCTTACTCACTAATGATATTGACCCTAAAAGACATTCATTTCATTTTCAAGATAGTGAATAAAAGTGTAGTTAAGCACAAGGGGACGGGGGACGAAAGTTTTTGACACTATGAAAAGAAGATACATTTCCTTTCTCCACACCCATCATTTTTAGCGCATTTTCGAGATGTCGAAATCGCTATTGCACCCGTTTTGTCCGTCCGTCCGTCCGTCATCACCCTTGATCACAGCATCCATAAGTCCTAGACCCATGATGTATATATGTTTTTTGTATGCCCTGACCTGCCATTTGTGCATCAACACTCAGTTACTCGATCCGTTTAAAAACCCCGTTAAAACTACCAAAAAAATATTTCGAATCGAAAGGTAACACTAGCGCAGGGAACGGCCGCCATTGCCGGAAGTCGAATGCATAATTCTTCAAGCATTGAAGAGTGGTGCGAAAGGGTGCAAAAGAATTAGTTGGTTTTTTTTTAGTTGACGTCATTAGAATATGTGTAAAAGTTTAGAGAGTTTTACGTCATCATTTGTGGTGACTTGTAGTTGGATTAAAGAGAAAATAATTTTTTTTATAAAATGTAAAGAAATGACTTTTAAATAAAAAAAAATGTCAGGTATATTCATTACACAAGAAAATTCATAAAAATATGTCTAAAATCTAAACACAATTACTGATAACTACATAATTCTGATATCTAACATAAGTACTGATACATAATACGAAAATGCGCTAACACGTCCTGAATTCCAATAGGTACCAGGCTTAACATGATTTTTTTTTCTTACACGAATAAATATAGGAATTCCATGACGTATATAAAACATATAAGTTCCGCGCGGCCTGGGCCTTATCTTCACACATACAAGCTTTTAAGGTAACCCACAAAACACCACCATCCCGCTCCCTTCAACCCTCCCCCCACCAAAATAATAAATCAAAGTGTACCCCAACATCAAGTCTATTTATTTTATCATGCAAAGAATCTTCACTATAAACACATGGCACAAAAGTTAGATGCAAAAGTTCAAGTTTTTAATTATTGCCATAAACGGCAACACAACAGCGAGTATCTATATATGGACTTGACATTTAAGTTTTTTTCTATTTCAGCGTGTTAACAAGACCACGATTTAATTCTACATTATTCTTGGCATCAACTTCCCATGATGGTGTATAAATAACTCATTAGAGACTTGTTAACGGCTTATGTTGACATACACCTTTCAAATTCGCTGGTTTGTTTAGATAGGATAACGAAGTAATATTTCAGCCGTTTATAATTGATGTGTTCGTCTAAAACAAAAACAATTTGGTTAAGACTCGTGATTTTAAAACGTTTGAGGGGGGGGGNNNNTGTGTGTTATGTGCTTGGCCGTCAATTTGAATGTCACTCTAAAAAGTGGAGTCACGTACAAACTATACACACTTTACACACCGTACACAAGGCTCTAACTAAACTGACATGACACCCATCAGTCTCTGAACAATTCAACTGGCATTAACTCCCATCAGTCTCTGAACAATTCAACTGGCATTAACTCCCATCAGTCTCTGGACAATTCAACTGGCATTAAATCCCATCAGTCTCTGAACAATTCAACTGGCATTAACTCCCATCAGTCTCTGAACAATTCAACTGGCATTAACTCCCATCAGTCTCTGAACAATTCAACTAACATTAACTCCCATCAGTCTCTGAACAATTCAACTGGCATTAACTCCCATCAGTCTCTGAACAATTCAACTGGCATTAACTCCCATCAGTCTCTGAACAATTCAACTAACATTACCTCCCATCAGTCTCTGAACAATTCAACTGGCATTAACTCCCATCAATCTCTAGACAATTCAACTAACATTAGCTCCCATCAGTCTCTGGACAATTCAACTAACATTAACTCCCATCAGTCTCTGGACAATTCAACTAACATTAACTCCAATCAGCCTCTGGACAATTCAACTGACATTAGCTCCCATCAGTCTCTTGATCATTCAACTGACATTAACTCCCATCAGTCTCTGAACAATTCAACTGACATTAACTCCCATCAGCCTCTGGACAATTCAACTGACATTAACTCCCATCAGTCTCTGGACAATTCAACTAACATTAACTCCCATCAGTCTCTGAATCACTCAACTGACATTTCTTGGCCATTCAACTGAAAACACACAGTTTCAATGAACCTGATTGTATAAACTATTACCGAACGTAAGATGACTAACAAAGCGAAAAGTTTCAGTCGTTATCTGTTCTGGACACAATTGTATTAGTAAAGCAGTGTTGGATAAAATCATATTTGTTGAGTGCAACGTTGTCTTTATCTGCATCTTTGAGAATGTAATCTGTTTTTATTATCGTTCCAAGAATACTATTCCGGACGCGAATTCTTGTTTTGGTGAGATCACTGTTGACTCCGCTAACGGGATAAACTCAAGGCCAAGAGGCACGACTGATGTGACATGCTTACTTTGGTGGACATATTTAGATTTAACGGGAAGTAGCTGTTTAAAAATGATTTAAAGATTTATTAACAGAGTTGTTACCCTTCACAGATTCGGATCAAGACTAAAATTATATTTGTGTACTAAGCTCAATGGAAATTCGCTTTATAGAAATTTTTTTTTTTTTTTTTTAAAGCGAAAGCAATGTAACAGAAAGACTTGGTTGTACACTTTGATTTAGAATTAATCAAAACTTCTAAGGGAAAGTTTTAGTTATATTCTTTTTAGATCATTCCATACTTTTGATTTAAACAAAATGAGGGGTAGGACTGCAATCAGGCTTATACAAAATTAAATGGAAAAGACGTAAACAAGGTAAGGGTTAGCCTGACCGGACGTAACAAAACATCGAACGTTTCGGCAAAGAGCCTTTATCAACGAACATACAAGACACAAATAAAACGAAAATAAAAATAAAAAATGAAGGAACTTAGCTGCGGTGAAATCCAAAGTATCCAAAAAAGTGAAACTGAGAGATGACAGAGCGAATTTATATAGGAAAGCAGAGAGTGGGCGGGGTAACCGCCTAGGTGGTCAAAGAAAAGACAATGTTCATCCCATGTGGTGCGAGTGTACCGTGATTTTCTATTAATCTGTTTTCAATCTGGACTCTCGTGGGTGTGTTTGTGCACGAGACAATAGCAGTGACTGCCAGGTCCTTGACACCCATATGGTCGCGTCCATTGAAGTGACGGGGGACGGGACACTGTTTATCTTGTGTAATCGTCTTTAAATCAGGCTTATACGCAATGTGACCCTTCCCAGAATGTCCAAATGTCCCGTCTCCCGTCACTTCAATGGACGCGACCATATGGGTGTCAAGGACCTGGCAGTCACTGCTATTGTCTCGTGCACAAACACACCCACGAGTGTCCAGATTGAAAACAGATTAATAGAAAATCACGGTACACTCGCACCACATGGGATGAACATTGTCTTTTCTTTGACCACCTAGGTGGTTACCCCGCCCACTCTCTGCTTTCCTATATAAATTCGCTCTGTCATCTCTCAGTTTCACTTTTTTGGATACTTTGGATTTCACCGCAGGTAAGTTCCTTCATTTTTTATTTTTATTTTCGTTTTATTTGTGTCTTGTATGTTCGTTGATAAAGGCTCTTTGCCGAAACGTTCGCTGTTTTGTTACGTCCGGTCAGGCTAACCCTTATTTTGATTTAAAGTAGGGCTAATAACGATTAATTTAAATTTAATCGTTAACTTAAACTGTTAATTAATCTTTAATTTCAATTAAAGCCAAAATTAACATTTATGATGTAATACGTAACACTTATTAAACGTTCTTGTTAAAAATCTAAGTAACACTGAAATGTCTCCCTTATATGTCATCTTTTAAAAACAACTACGCAAGAAAGACAAGTGTATTGACATTATTTAGTTCAAGTGATGAGTATAACCAGCCGAGCTGAACAATCCTTCACATGGAACTGGAGAAACTGGTATGTACAAAACGGTCTTGGAAAGAAATGACATCATCTGATATCGGTGTTTCCACTATTGTAGAAATGGATTCAGGAACTTTCATTTCCATATTGTAACGCAGTAATTCATCAGATGAGTTCTCGTCATTTTCTGTCTCTGAGTCAGTTTCCATTACTGCCATTAGCTTAATACGCTTTTCATTTGGTTTAATAAGAGGCGAAGTGTTTGAACCATGGTCGTCAAAATTTATCAACATTTTGAACATTGCGAACATAGAGTAAGCCATTATTGAGTGTGAAAGTTGCACTGACCAAATGTACTCTAACAATCTAGAGTTTCTAGAGCTACCAAGTTCTTGTTAGCCAATTCTTTCCTGGATTTAAAAGTAGACCATTCGATGACAATCATATCTTTGTAGTAAAAATTTGTTCTTCGCTGCCCACCCGATATCCTGAATTGACCCCGTCCTGTTTTCTGTCACTGGGCGTCTGAGAAACAACAATAATCCTCTTCACAAATGGCCTATATAGCTAAAGTCCATGGTGTAGTGGTGTGGTTTTATCACTACACGGGCGCCCAGGTCATAGTGATCTTAGAAGACTTACGCGGGGAAAGGAAATCAATGAAAACTATTTTTAAAAAGAGTTTGGAAACTTCTTGTTCAGGCTCAAGATACAATGTCTTCGAACTTTTGTGGAAAGGCCATGGTTTCAATGTCGTGCAATAAATATTTGGGTGGTTGTTGGGGGGTTGATTCCGTAGATGGCAATTTCAATAACACGACAGAATCATTTAAAAGAATTTTCACTCATTTTATATTCGCTATTCCAGCACCGCTTGGAGGGCCCCGCACAGCCGAATATTTGGGCATATTTTATGAATCATGCAGGCATGCATCTGACCCTCGGGGACGTCGTCCAGATGCAGGAATTGACGGGAGCGCAATGTGACCCTTCTCGGAATGTCCAAATGATCCGCACCTGACATCCTTTGAAAGTCTAAGTTGTTGAAACTTGGATTGGTCTCCCCCAGTCTTCTCAAGCAAATATTTACAAGCCAATAAACACATTTAAATAAAATAAACACCAACGTACGGACAGTAAAGCCGTTAAACTTTATGTCTCATCCGCCCCATTCCTAGCATACACAGGGCAACAGAAGAGATGTGTTGGCCGAAAGCCGGTCAATAAATGAGGGCACTCAAATGTAGCTTTTAAAACTGTACAGGAAACACATCGAATATAACTCTGTCGGAAAACCTTCAAACTTCAAATATTTTATTTTTTATTTCATATGTTTTTGTTTTCCTAATTAAATACTAATTTCTATGCCCGACGACCCACCCGACATCTTTTCACTCTAATCTTAAAAACATTTATTTGTAATCAATAGCACCACAATATCAGATGTAAATCATGCCTGTGACAGATACATACATAATACACATGTTCATTCATTTATATGATATATATATATATATATAATATTATATTTTCACTACCTTAAACCTCTTAAGGATATAATGTACGTGTTAACTGGAGTAGCCAATGTCAAAGGATAAGTCATAAATTTTAGCATTTCGATGTTCAAATTGCTTACAATGATTATTTTGGGCAATATGTTCCTTCGTAACAGGTCACAGTGATCGATCTCGGTAAAGGGGGTGGGGGAGAAAAGGGGCGGACATGATGGAACAGTCTGTCATTGTTGGGTGCACATCCCGAATCTATACTATAAATATGAGTTACTTTTTAAGAGAACTAAATAAGGCTGTGTAATGAAGTCAATAGTGCGCTCGTCTCACAAGCTGAGGGGCGTGGGTTCAAGCCCACGAAAAGCCACTATAAAAAAATGTTGTGCAATGACTAACGCTTAGAAAGTCCTCCGCTGACCTGGAGAGGGATGGGCGCCGCCAGTGTCTATTAAGCCCGAGAATATTCTAATGGTAACATAAGAATCCTCTACGACCTCGTTAAAAAGAGGTTATGGGACTAAAAAAAATATAAAAAAATAAGGCCTTATATTTCAGTTCATCACTTTAACTATCTTTACTGATCACTTTTGTACATTTCTATAGATTGTAATGCTTTTGTCCATAGATTCACATTTTAGAAGCCTTGAAATATCCACCAAGAATTAGGCCAAAACGACCCCCCCTCCCCCCGTGTACCATACTGGGGCACGCTCAGCGCCACCTTGGCGTGACGGAAGGTGCGCGACGACGTGATTGTCAAAGGTGTGCTGCTGTGGAAGTGTGTAGCACTGTTTGGGCTTCTATGTTCACACTAACATGGGTTTTGTGTCGACTGTTTACGAGAACGCCATGATAACAACAGCTGACAGTGTGTAGTGTAGTCAAATAGGCAGTTGGGAAACGTACGCTGGAGTCTGTGTTATTAAATTGAAGTCTTAGTGTTTTCATTTTTGGGCTTACCCATTTTTGTCATACTCATGTAGGATAAATTAAAAATTAGTTTTACAAAACAAAATTCCCGCAAAAGCTTGACATTGAGTGGAACTGATATCTGAGGGAAAAATAACAAGTGGCGTCTGAATAACAAGGAGAAGACAAGGCCAAGACTTTTCTTTGTTAGCTTCATTCTAGGAAATATCCACTTTTCACTTACAGATACTTATTCAAAGTGGACCTACTGTGTAACTACAAAGCTGCAGTTGGATCTTTTGATCCCCCGATTGCTCATTTATTAACAACACAAAGACTAAACCGAGGAAGAATCAATTTGGTAAGTGTAAGTGTTATATTGTTAAACTGCACTATTACTATTATTAGTGGCATTAGTGTTATATCAAGTCTGTTTTTTTCCTACGATACGTTAGTATTACAAAATGTCATTTTATTTTTTCTTTTAATTAATGTGATGTGATATTAAGATTTGGGCGTACGTCACGAGTCACAAGCTACTTATTCAAGTGTTGCCCAATTCTCATTATTCTCATGTAAGAAAGATTGGTTGGGTTCAGTTAAGGTTGGTGGGCTTAAATAATTCTCGTTATGGTATAGTTTTATCCTTAACCGTTTTCGGTCTAGTGTGACTCGGCATATTTTCGTCCTAGTACTGTTCAGATAGTGATGCTCCTTGTCTTGAGTGTCTCTTTGTGTCGTGGGTCTTGATTTGGCCACAGAAAACTAGGCAATCCTCCGAATCCCGGTCACAAATTATTAATTTATTTTTCGTGAGTTAATCAGTACATAATTCAGCGTAATTCCATAAATAAAACAAATTAAGGCAGGTAGACCAGCCGCTCCGTTAAATATTACTCCCAATGTTTTACCTGCAGTGCAACTAGGAGGAATTGAACTCAAACACTTGAAATTGAAGGAATATGACTATGGACTATGGTTGTAAGTCAATCGTAAACTCCGGTATCGGAATCAGAGTGGTTTAAGTTGAGCTCTGTTTGCAAGCTACTTGTCGGCCTTTCAGTGGCGAAAGTCACAAGCAGAATGTTTTCGGCAGCTATTTGTAAATGCTGTGAGACAATTAAAATATTTAGTGTTTAATGAATGGTCATCGCACAATATGTATCACTTGCCTATTTGTCATCAATAAATACATAACATACTTTCATGTACTATCTGGTTGCTTCCCTTTATTATCATAAAATAATTTGGGACCGGGATTCGGTGGATTGCGAAAGCTACTATATGAATATGATATTCTATATACCATATGTTATCTTTCTTTCTAATCGAAACTTTTTTATCCGAATTCGTATGGGAGTTTAACTATTATATGTGAAACAAGAATTAAAAAAAGGATATTTCACATTAAAAATGCAAAATTACAAAATTCAAAACTCTTTTTTTAAATAGCTTGTTTTTTTCCCCATTTGTAAATTTAAGCTGTGGGCCTGGAATTGAATTTAACATCTTGAACGAAAACATTATATTGATTTTCATGTGAAACATTTATATATTACACCAGCTACCATATTTGTGAGCTTCAACTCAACTGCCTGTGTATGAAATGTTATGAATTTAACCAGTGCTTTTTTCTAGCGATAAATGTTTGGGAACTCATTTCACATCTGTTTTTTAACTTATGTCAGAAAATACTATAAAAGTCTATAACTGAAAAAAGGTATGGGAACTCAATTCCCATGAGTTCCCACTAGAAAAAAAAAGCACTGAACTTAACAGAACTTTTGTCTCTAGTCTATATAAACTTAACTGACCGTTGATCAAATTAATAATGTGTTAACCTACTCCCTACTTTCTTAAATAAATCATTCCTTTAAGCATTTAAAATAAACTATTTAAATAAGTTGACATGTTATTTTTGAAACATTATTTCTGAAGTTCAACCTATTTTACTGACTTAATTAGTTATTGTGTTTTCATTTCGATTCCTTGGCGTGAGAGTTGAAATTGTTAAGAATGATTTAAAATAAGGGGACGTCCATAAATGACGTCACGTGCCGGGGGAGGGGGGCAACACATTTGTGACGAGGGGGGGGGGTGTTTAAAAAAATGTTATGTCACATCTAAGCGCGCAGCTTCCAGTAAAAGTTCCACTTAAATATGTGATTGCTTGCAATTTATTTAATGATGATTTCAAGGGTCTCTTACTATATTAGAGTACAGCCTTGCACTAAATACATAATTAAATGATAAAAAAAGTGATTTAAATCATGCACATTTTTAAATTAGAAAACACAGCATTTAGGGGGGGGGGGTGTCAACGTTTTGTGACATCACATTGTAGGTGGTCTAGGTTTTTGTAACGATGGGAGAGGTTGGGTCATTTATGGACGGCCCCTCAGTCCATTTTTTATAGTTTAGAAGTAAACTGTTTACATTTGGTTTTAAGTTTAATGTTGTAGTATTTTGAGTTGAGTTTCCAGCAATAACTTTGATTGTTCGATAATTTCTGACACAATCTTTTCAAATAATTAGCGTTTGATCCTCAAATACAGAGAGGCCTGCAGTCGTTTTAAATATATATATCATAAGATGTTAAAAATGAAGATGACCAAAAAGAAAGACAACTTACACCAGTCTCGGCAATACTATGCTAAATTTATAATTTACGAAAAACTACAGTTATTTTTATTTTATTTTCATTCTAAATAACACAAACCAGAGATATATGTAGGACGCAATAATCTTCTGTACAGAAGGAGCGTCATTATAATCAGAGGCGTCACTAGCGTTGGTGTCACCCGGGGCGGTAGCTCATGGTGTCACCCCCTCATGATTTAATCCATAAAACTCCTTCGTGTTTTGCAGTGCCAAATAACGGGAATATATAACATTTTATGGTCTGGTGTCACCCCCCTGAGGGTGTCACCCGGGGCGGCCCGCAACCCCCTAGCGACGCCACTGATTATAATATATTAGACAGATCATTTGTCAGTTTTCATTCGTTTAACTGAAACTTTGTTTCCGCTTCTGTTGTCTATATCGAGTGTTTCTTCTATCTGTTTATATCCATTTAATTTTATGTTTATAATGGTCGGAAGAAATTTCCTCGTTCCTCAGTTTCTTTTTTTTTTTAAAAAGAGATCTGTTAGCTCCACAAAGGTTATTCTTTCTTCCGTGATGTCACATATTTTCAAAAGGACGAATAGGAGCTGGTATATCGGCATTGATGATGATCATCATGGGCGAAAAGTTGTGGCGTAACATCGATGATGATTTAGGACGTAGCATTGATGATGACCTGGGGCGTAGCATTGAACATGTCGTTGGACTGGGTAAAAAAAACAAAAACAAGACGAACTATTGCGAATGTTAATACTATTATAATGGCAAAAGTGAATCTTTAAACAATATAATCATGAAGTATTTTTTTTTAAATCCATTGTTTCTATGCTTATGATAGCTTTACATTCAGTCAAATGTGAGTCAATAAAACAGGTTGGCCAATGATTCAAAGAAGAAGTATTTTATGTAATTATTAAATCCTGCTTAGTCACACTCGTGATGGAAATATCTCAAAATAGCACGCGGTGGTTAGTGTCGTTAGGTCACATTCTCAGCATTGTAAATTTATGGTGTTCAGCATTATATCCTCGAACGCGGCAGAAAAAAAAGTAGATAATTCCGTTTGTTCCCCGAAAAATACCTCGGCCAGTAGATAATACAAGTAGTTTACTGCCATAGCGTTTGTCCTTTCGATAAACCCTTTGGTTCTCTGTATATTTATTTGACGAGTAGAATATCCCAATGGTTTCTCCTGACAAACGTTTTGGCCATCAGATGAGCCCATTGAGTCTTGGTACTTGGTACAATTATTTTATTTATTAATTTCTTTACCCCACAGCCATCTTCAAAGTACTAAGAAATAACGTAATCTGTGTATCCCGTTGCTAACGCTTAAATACATTTTGTTAACATTCAGTTATGATTTATTGGCTGATATATTGATGCACTTGAAGTAAACTCGGTAAGTGACTTTTTTTTTTTGGGGGGGGGTTAGGTTG
>MUZC01000527.1:127402-167839 GCA_002072015.1 Radix auricularia | reverse complement strand
ACTATAAGGTCCTGAATTTTTAATGACCATTTCTTCGGGGCTGGGGGTGCCAATTGTCTTTTTTTAGGGGGGGGTGGTTAATGTTTAAGAGATTTTGTCAATTCAATATTTAATTAACGACAAATATATCCATTATCATGCAAATTGAAATGGACATCGTTTTCAACTTTACATCTGGCTTTAAATGAGCCCCATCATGTCTTTTTTTCTTTAATTAAGTTTATGCTTTATGTTTTGTGTAAAAGAATTGATCTTAACCTAAATTTGTTAACAAAATCTTGGTAGCCCATATTAAAATTCTATAGGGCACTAAACTTCTAATGTAATTTACTTTTGGGCCGGGGGCCCCGAATGTCTGTTTTTGGTATATGCTTAAGATATATTCCCCATTCAATTTTTAACAATCTATAGGAATATATATGAATGATGAAACTGAATTTAAACGAACAGCTTTTTGAAATTGACATCTTGCGCAGAAGGGACACAGGGGCCGTTGATTGTCGTTTTTTCTTTTATATTACCTTTACAAAAATTAGTGTTACCTTAAGTTACTAAGAAAATAAAGGATCTTGCCAATTTTAGTACATAAAAACTTAAGAGTCTATAAATATTTTCTATAAGGAACTGAACTCTCAATGTCCATTCCCTCGGGGCAGGCGTACCGAAATGTTTTTGTAATGCGCGTTAATAATTTAATTCCCTAATCAATTTTACACGATATTGAGAAACAAAGCTTGAGTACAATGGCGATAAAAAAATAAAAATTATCACTTATTTTAGAGCCCGGCCCCTTAATTTCGTTTTTTTTCCTTTATTTTTTTCAAAGCTTTATATATATATATAGATTTATTTATCCATTTGCTAGGAAACTTGGACTTTTTTGCACACTTCCGTATAGGTTTTTGGCATAGTAGTTTTTAAAACAGATCACGCATTGGATTCTTAAATAGTCATTTTTACTGAGATCGTTTTGAGCTTTATATCTTGTCGTGAATGGGTCCTGGGGCCCTTAATGTCGTTTTTTTTTTTTGCTTACAAAAATTCAAGAGTCTATAAATAATTACTATAGGAAACTGAACTCTTTATGTTCATTCCTTCGGGTAGGCGGCCCCAAATTTTTTTGTAATGCACGTTAATAATTTAATTCCCCAAGCAATTTTACACTATATTGAGAAACATAGCTTGAATACAAATTATCACTTATTTTAGAGCCTAGCCCTTTAATGTCGTTTTTTTCTTTTTTTTAAGCTTTTAAGTTATTATTTTATTTATCTATTTGCTATGAAACTTGGACTTTTTTTTCACACTTCCGTGTAGGTTTCTGGCATTATTGTTTTTAAAACATATCACTCATTGGATTCTTAAAGTGTCATTTTTACTGAGATCGTTGCAACGCACGACCGGGTCTGCTAGTTTTAAATAAAAATATTATGTTCTTTGGTACGTTTTAAGAATATTTTTTTATACTCAAACTAAATTCAGACACACACATTTTTCTCCTCCCCAAACCACCTAGTGTTATCTTGTACGTCGGTTAACGATTTCTTAACTGAGCCAAATCCAGTCCAGGTTTGTTTCACCTGATTTTTTATCCCGTAGCAGCCTACCACAAAACTGCACCGTTTGTATGCACTGAATAAACATCTAGAGTAGTTACTAAATCTTTATCTTCAAGTGGCAATCTGAATCATTCTTTATCTCCCGGTTCTACCGCTGTATGGCACCACCGCGCCTTGCAAGGTTATATTTTATGGCCACAGTTACGCAACATGTTGCCGAAGTGTTTTTTTTTTTTTTTTGGGGGGGGGGTACCATAAAGTTGTTTTGCGAAATAAGCTTCACAACAAGCATAGAAAACAAAATATCTAATTTTGAACAAAGCAGAAAAAAATGTATCAAAATCTTATAGAGGAATTTAAACGCAGTGAAGTTTACCCAAGTTGCATTACGCAAAGACATCCCCCATGATGGTGCTTGCGCTGCCAAAATAGTTCAAGAAATTCAAACTGAATTTAGATTCTACATAAGATTTTAATATTTACTTTTTATTTTTTAGAGGTGTGAAAACTTTTTTTTTCCGCTTTCTTTGCGCTATGAAAGTTGAATTATTTGATTTTTTTCCCCCTATTTTCTTTATCCTTATATAATATTCTAATTTTAAATGATAAATTTATTAGTCTTTTGTTTTGTTAAAGCCACATTTTAATTGTTGGATCGCTATATTTCGTTTGCTATTGTTGCTAACTTAATGCAAATATCCCTTTATAAATATTAAGATTATACTTATACGCTTTAAAAAAATCTTAGCATTTAAACTCTTAAACGAATAGTTTAATCTCTAATAACTTAACTTTTTGACTTCTTAGAAATCACGTGGCCCGATTCCCGATCAGTGCTTATTATCACACTTTTTAGTATAACGAACCGGCAGGAGTTTTCTCATTGCACCAGGGACCGGAGCACTATTTTCCCTGTAGAGGCGTGATGGCTGCATGACCACATGGCCTACAGCCCTAAAACATTGGGTATGAATTCGATTAATTACATGCTGCATGTCATCCAAAAATTTTGGAAAGAATAATCACTTGCCTTCACTGGTCTTGCTGGTTGTGGGTGGTAAATACCATACTTCACCTACTTTCTTCATCGTCAAAGACTGGAACTATGAATTATTCTCTAAAAAAATTTATTGACAATAAAAGGTGCCAAATGTTGGGCCTCATTTTTATCAATGTTAAAAAATTACATTAACAGCCAAGGATTGTTTCCCTGATTATGTGAGTAACAAAGCCAATTTTAATTATGATGATTTGATTTTCCACGTTTAAGTTACTAATCTTATGAAATATTATATCGCAAAATAACATGTCATTACTTTTAAGAAAATTTATTTCTAGTGTTAACCGATAGGTACGAAGATAATTACTTTTCATTGTTATTAGTATCCCTAAATAAAGGGATCGAACCTAAGTGGCGTGCCACTTATATATAGGCCTATATATAAATATATAGATTTACACTAGCAGATGTTAAGAGGCATGCGTTAAAATGGTTTAAAATACATTTAGATTAACCTTAATTTATTAATTTAATAGCTTCTGTAAATATAAATAATTGCAAAAATTACAAAAATAATTTTTATTTGAATTTGATTTTTTTGTAACACGCTAGTTGGGTTACTAAAACTATTTTTAAGTAACACAAGTTAATAACAGTATGTTTCATCCTTGTATTAGAAAATTTAAATTTTAAACGAGTTTAAAAGAAATCAATAATTATCTTGTCACCTAAATTTTCCTAATAACAAAGCAATTGATAAAATATATTTGTGCCGGTGCATTGTGGTGCAGCGATTACGTGCAAACATATTGTAATGTACATCAGATGTTGACACAAATAAATTGTAATTTACATCAGATGTTGACAATAATTAATTTATTTTAAAATAAAGTGTTCTTTGTCACTGACAAAATATAGTGCCTATTTGTATACCTATAAAGTTTAAAAAATATATTTTAATTATGTATATTTGTATACAAATTATGTCATCCAAAAATGTTAAGAATAGTATTAAGTATTGATTGCTTATTGTTCATTTACTATCGTCTTCACGTCGTTATTAAATTATGTTGAGAATATTCACTAGAGGTGTTTGGATACCGAAATCATCAACACATACAAAACCATAATGTATATAAGACGAGGGATCTTT
Source organism: Radix auricularia (assembly GCA_002072015.1). NCBI lineage: Eukaryota > Metazoa > Mollusca > Gastropoda > Lymnaeidae > Radix > Radix auricularia. The sequence goes on along the minus strand of MUZC01000527.1, from coordinate 164,127 downwards.
TCATATAAGGCTAGAACGAATTCGTTTCGCTAATTAATGAAGCTTCGTTTTCATTTGTTTCCATCTTGATCTAATTGTGAAAAAGAGTTGGAGAAGTTAGTTGGTGCTCAGCATTCATGTTTTTTCCCCCTCTCTTTTTAAAAAAGTCCAATGCACCTCTCTTTTCGATATATAAATTGGGTTTAATATAATAAATCTTTTTGGTATTAAATATCAACTTCATTCTCTCTGTGATTATTTTTGTTGTTGTTTTTAAAAAATCTATTTTTAAAATTTAATTTTTACATTTTGCAACACACAGGAGTATGACAAATCCATTATTTGAGTTTGAAGGACATCTCCAATAACTTATGTGCTATTATTGTTCTCCTGCTTTTTTTTGAGTAGATTTGAAGTAAGCTGATCAAATTTAGGGCATCTCTTTCATCCCCAATGAACTGCGATCATTGAAATAAATGCAGACTAAATTTCATTAAGATTTTAAATAAATCATTTTTTTTTTAATAATTGTTTTTTAAAAGTAGGGCTGCAGAAATTAACGATTAATTTCGCGATTATCCTTTTAAAAAAAACAATTAAATTATTTGTTAGCGATTTATCTACCCAGGACTTACAAATTATTTGAAGTCAAACGTTTTTAAAATATAATAAAAAATAGTGGCCGATAAATAACAACAAATATCCTGACGATTACGGGAACATTTTGGTTTTCAACTATTGACTGACGGGAGTGCTCAAAATGTTGATTAAGTTTGTCTACCAGGGTTCTAACTTTTCGCCTACTTAATACTTATCAAACCAAATGAAAAGCGTATTAAGCTAATGGCAGCAATGGAGTCTGACTTAGAGGCAGAAAATAACGACAGCTCTTCTGATGAATTACTGCGTTACAAAATGAAGATGAAAGTTCCTGAATCCATTAACCTTCTACAATGGTGGGAACACTGATATCCGACAATGTCATTCCATGCCAAGACTGTGTATACCAGTTACCTCAGTTCTATGTGAATGATCGTTCAGCTCGGCTGAATAAATTGTCAATTAGACCCGCTCATCCCTTGAACCAAATAATGTTAACACACTTGTCTTTTTTGCCTAGTTGGTTAAAAGAAGACATATAAAGGAGATTTTTCCAGTGTTATTTAGATTTTAAAAATAGAAAATTTAATAAGTGTTACTTATGCAGGAGCGGCGTTTGAGGGTGGCAACTGGGGCGACTGCCCCAGGCCCCGCACTTAGGTAGGCCCCGCGTTTCGGTCCTGAACATGTCTCGTCCTGGTTAATAGCCTATACATGTAGAACCAAAGAGTGGATGGTAGAACATATGCTGGAAACGATTGTAAAGAAACGAAAGAGGATCTTGTAATCCTTTTGAAGGTGAAATTCCGTAGCTTAGCTCTAGACGTCTTTGAAAGCATTACATCGTTAGCGGAAAATAGGTCATATGTACCATTCAGCCAATCCCCTTTATTTGTGTACACGTCATTCACAATAGGTTTACTAAAATAGTTATTTTTAGAAAATTGTGTCATCGGAATGGCAGTGTCTCGGTAGTGGTGCGATAGGAAACATTAATTAGCGTCATCAAAGTGATTTCTCTGTACGATATCAACATGAGTGGAAGAGATCGCGATAGATTTCGCGATAAATATGACTCAGGCGCAGAAAAAGCTAAAAAACGCAAGCTAAGAGAAGAATTCGACAGAAGTCAAAAGGGAGCACTGGATAAGTACGCGGTTGCTGCTGTGGACTCTACCATAGCGACGACTGTTAATGATACAAGTGACAGTGATTGTTGCGAATCTACCACCGCGCCATTATTGGATATGAAGTCACCACACTGTGAAGTTAGCGACAGTGAACGCGGCTTTAGTGAAGTTGTTTCTGCAGAGAACAATTTATTCCCAGGTATCGCAAAAGACATCTTCGATCCGAGTCATTAGTAACATTTAACATGTGCTTTACGTGATTTGATGGTTGAAAAAGGGCCAATCAGGTTACCCGATGACCATGAATATCCGACAAACGAAGAAAACAGACATTTTTCAAACAACCATTACATTCGAAACATGGCAAACGGAGAACGTGTGGACAGACGATGGTTGAGTTACTCTCAATTAAAAGACGCAGCATATTGTTTCTGTTGCAAGCTCTACGGGACATCTTCCGATGGAAAATTGGCACACGAAGGTTGTAACGATTGGAGGTATCTTTGTGAAAAACTGAGAGCACACGAGATATCTCAAGAGCACATCAAAAGCATGCAAAAGTGGATTGAAGCTCCAAAGCGGATGTCAAGGTCCGATGGGATAGACACCGTGGTGGCGTACAGAATCTTGCTGACCGTTCCTGTGACCGTCGCAAGTGCCGAGAGAAGTTTCTCCAAACTGAAGTTAATCAAAAACGATCTGAGATCAACCATGTCTCAAGAGAGGCTTTGCGGTCTGGCAATTCTATCAATCGAAAAAGACGTTGCCACAAATTTGGACTACAAAAATCTGATCAACGAATTCTCCGCCAGGAAGACAAGAAAAGTGAACTTTCGTCTGTGAGTGGTAAGTGGTTTACTAACTGTTCATAAGAAGAAACCACGGAACTTGACATCTATTAGTGGAAAACAGTCATAAAACATGCATGTCTGTTAAATGTTAATAACCGCATGGCTAATAATACGTGATTCGCTGTTGTAATAAGTTAGGATCAAGGTATCCTGCATGTCGACATCCACAGTTCACTTTCAATTAGCAATTTGTCTGCCAATAAATTGCATTTTAAATCATGTCGTAACCGGCACGTCATTTTACGATAAGAATAAACCGTTGTTTATAGACCAGAGAAAATAATGAACTTGTAATAATTTAATAAAAAGGTGACACACGGGTATTAAAATTACACAATAATCAAGATATTTCATATTTTTAAATACCATAGCATACTGGTGCTTAGCGATCTTTACTAGTATCCTGGCCCCGCGGGGTCATTGCTGGCACTAGGCCCCGTGCTTACCTAACGCCGCCACTGTACTTATGACATCAGAAATGTTAATTTTCGGCTTAATCGAAATTAACGATTGATTAATCATTAATTTTTCAAAAGTTAACTATAAAATTTAAATTAATATTAACAGCCGTTAACAGTGAGAAAGGGGTCTCATCACAAAAATTAGTCAAAGAATTCAGCAGGTGTAAACACCAATAAAGTTATGATCATCATTTTTGGCTCATTAATACAATTGTGCACATAATTAGAATCTACCCTATTTATATATTTAAATACATTTATTGACAAAGAAAACTTGATGACAAAACAGAGTGGGAGAAATGGGCAGATAGCTAAAAAAAAAAAGATCCCTGCACTACTACTATATCTTCGACTTTTTATAATTGTATTTCTGTTGTATTTGAAGTTTGTATGGCAACAATCAATGTTCTAACTAAATTTGATATATTGAAATATATTTAAATACACTACAGATGGGATAGATAGTTTTCTAGCCACAATTAAGCAGTTGGCTGTACAGTACATTTTTTAAAGTAAAATATTCGCATATAAATAACTACTTACTGACTGAATGTTTGTGTATTTAACCTGGAAACTGTTAGGAAAACATTACAACTAATTAATATTTTCATTCATTTAGTTTCAATACATTTTGGTTCATTACATTTGAAAATGTCTCTCCTTTACACACGCGTTTCGGCTTTTGGGCTTGAACCACCCACCTTCAAAATGCAAATAGTTCACTACTTATAACATCCAGTAACGTTTATTTGAAAATACTTCATCCGGTTTAGTTTACAAGATTTCATACAAGTAAGGGAGTTGTTCATCCATTTAAAGGAGTTGCTCATCCATTTAAAGTATTTGTTCATCCATGTAAGAGAATTGTTCATCCATGTAAGAGAATTGTTTATCTATGCAAGCGAGTGCATGTAAGGGAACTGTTCGTATATGTAAGCTGTGGCCTAGCTAGGAATTTGTAAGGGTTTGGGGGCCCCGGGTGCTTAACCTCTTTGGGGACCCCACATACATGGCGATGGCGTAATATTTAATTACAAAAATATTTCCATCACTAGTAGGGGCCCGGGCGGACTTTCGAATTTGGAACCCCCCCCCCCCCCCCCCCCGCGCCCAATAGCTAAGCCACTGCATGTAAGGGAGTTGAAATCCAGGAAGATCGTGCTTGCCGCAGGCCCAGGGCAGCTGAGAACCTCCCGTCCCCGCCCACGCCCAACACCGTGTTTGCCCAGACCCAGGTAGACTGAGCTTTGATTATAAATTTGAAAGAGGCAAGTTGTTCAAGTCCCTCCGATATTGTTACAAGTAATTCTACATATAAATTCACAATACATTATTCGATTTCGTTTAAGTTTCTTCATGTTTACATCTACTGTCATCAAAGATCGGTTCCATATATAGACTATATTGCTAATTGGGAAGTGGGTTTCATTGGGCTAACAATATACACAGGCAAGCAGCAAGAATGAATGGTCGTTGAGTTGAATATAAGATATGAGAAAATATAAAACGCCATTAAGATTTTTTCTTTCCGGTTTAAGTTCAGACAGACGGGTCTTATTAGAGTCGGACCTCACTAAGTCGAACCTCCCTTAGTGAATTTAGTCCAAAAAAAAACAAACACCTTTTATATAATTAATTATTCTGTCCCGGCCAAATTCTGCGCACTTATAATATAACGCCATTTTCCCTAATACTCGACAACTCTATAAGTCGAATTTGGTTTCGGATCCCTTTGTGTTCGACTTAGCGAGCTCCGAGTGTATAATATTATATAGTAAGATAATGCTTTTAAATAAAAACGTTTTGTTTGAAAAGGAGCTAGGCCTACGAACTACAGCTTGCACTAGCTGTTATCTTCCCAAAATATGTCCGTATGTGAACTGTGTATAACGCCCGGCATTTTAATGGTCGGAATAAGCAATTTTACTTTAATTAAAACTTGACGATAATGCAAGCCATTAGCCTAGGCAGCAGGTGAAAATATTCTTCCGGATGAGTTGCCTTTAACGGTTAATCATTTGTTGCCACTCTCAGAGGCTCAAAGCACTGTTTTCTATGCCATATTAATAGCTACAATAATCCTCCAAAGAAATCCTAAGCAATATAATTTTGAAAAATTGAGATTGGGCAACAAGGGGCTTCCAATCAAAAATTATTCTTTAATGATTAATAGAGAATTCATTGATAGTGGGCCATTAAATTAAAGAAGCTGTCGATAAATTTGAAAACCATGGCTCTCTATTAAGATAATAATATAGAATTCACCATTACATTGAATTAGGGCTGCGGAAATTATCGATTAATTTTCTCGATTAATCGGTAAAAAATGTTATCGATTAAAATTATTTTAATCGATAAAATAGCGATTAAAATTATGGAAAATCTTTTTCATGATAATACAGATTTATCAATAAATTATTAATTATTAATAATTAAAAATAATTGGTTTTTTTACGTACAAACTACTACTCCATAAAAAAAAAAGATTTTTAAAGTGTAAGCTTTCAAATAAGCTGTTTTATAAAGAAAATGATATCAACAATTAAACAATGTTTTTACTTAATTAACAATAACACAATATAAATTCATTGACGTTAAATTGAACTACTTATATCTAAATTTAAAAAATGTTAATTGCTTGTTTTTTATACTTCCCTTGAAATTTTCAGTTTAATGACGTCATACATTTTGTTTAGCTTTAATCAAAATTATCGATTAATTATTCGGTAATTTTTCAAAAGTTAACGAGTAATTTTAAATTAATCGATAACAGCCCTACTTTGAATATTTGCGTCTAATGAACTTTCTAATCTTGCAGGTCTGAAGATGTCTCATGTCACACATTGGCTGGCTCTTTTTCCGCTGACCTTTTTACTGTCAGGTAATGAAGGACTAATTTAATACAACGTTCATGGTAACCTAAGAGCTAAGTGGAACTTCATAGAATATCCATAAGAAATTTTAAATCTAAATACAACAAGTTGGTTATATCTGTTCTCAATTTTAAATGCTTTGAAATCCCTAATAAATAATTTAAAAACATATCTTTGATCAACTTGGACTTGAAGTTGTTATCTTTATCAAAACTTATAATGTTGAGTGTTTGCTATGTGAAGTATGTGAATGGGATTCCTGAGAATTCTCAACACATTAAGTTTAAACTTTAAAGACAAAACAAAAAAAAAAAACAAACAAAAAAAAAAAAAAAATTAGCTGATATTCTTTCTGTCCATATTATCAATTATTGATATCAGCTTCTAAATCTTCATTACTTCTAACCAAAATATCAGCTTTTATTCTTTCTGTCCACAGTATCAGCTGTTGATATAGGCTTCGAAGAACCTGATACAAAATATGTCCAGCTTGGCTCTACAACAGACATCCTGTGCTTGGTCATCAGTCCGAATGTTACATACTTAAATAAAATTAAAGACTCCATACAAATTGTCAGGTCCAGCTCTAGCCGAGTTAGTGTCCTGTCTAAAGGAGATGTTGTTTTAAAAGATGAGGAGTATTACCATGTGTCCAGATTGCGCATCAACAAAGCTCCACCTGTTAAACTAGAATTACTTTTTGAGATTTCATCAGGTGATTTATTTATTTATATTTTAAAAAAAATTTTTGCAGAACAATGAGTAAGTAGCTGAAAGTAGTAAATGTGAGATGAGGTGAAGATAATTATCAATAATTATTGTCTTTAGGCTGTCAAACTGCCTCAGTAGTTGACATAATTATATGCTTTTTAAATATGTTTCACAATCTTTTATATTTTGCTTCCTTGTAATACTTCTATCCTTTTTAATTTGTATAAAGTTCGAATTGTTGATGAGGCTGAATTTAAGTGTCGCATTCCGGATGATTGGGGTAATATTCAGGAAGAAGGGGTCGTCAAGCTTCAGGTTGTCAGTGAGTCCAATATTTGTCAGTAAACACATCTGTCTTTGTTATTAAAAATAGTTTATTCCTATCTTAATTCAATTGATAAGGTAGTTTGCAATTATTGTCCAGTAAAATTTTTAATAGTAATATTTTTAAGTGTAATTTCTTAAGGCCAATTTTTAAAACCAGCATCTTGTATATTTTATTGTAAGTATTCTATTTCTCTAATAGTATTCATTATGATTCAACTAATTTGAAGCTATAAATGTCATTCTACCAAAATAAAATGTCTTTTATTTAAAGGAGGAAGAAAAATTTTAAAAAAGAAAATTAAATAAATAATTTTCAGAAACACCTAGCAAGCCAATGTGTAGCTCCCGAATCACTGACTACTACAGCCAGAATTTAAAAGTTACCTGCGAGACCAAATCATACCCAAAGGCTATCTGCAGCGTCAGGACACAGGTAAAGAAGATCAATAGCTGGATAAAGTCATCCTCTATTAATAGCAGAAAGTAGTAATTACTGAAATATTAACCATGACATTGGATACATTTATGTCAAGTTGATGTGTTCTTTATTTAAATGAAGGACATGTCATAATAAGATGTAAAGGCTTTTAAATAAACTTTATGACTTGAATTAAACTTGAAGAAAATAAATCACATCTGGGATTTATAGACTAGGTGTATAAAGCTTGTCATCTAATCTTACATGGGCGTGAAATGCGTGTAGAAAAAGTTATTTCTATTAACAGATACTATACAGAGATTTTTTTTCAACCTTTTAGAATTCTCAAGACAGTGTAGGTTTTCAAGTAGAATACTATCATTTATCGTCCGATTCATTGGGTGTCATAACAACCACTTGCTCCATCGAAGTACCGAGCTCCTATAGATTTCAAGTACTGGTTGCACCAGATGTTTCAAACTCAAAGAACTTTAGTGTTGCAAGTGATTGGATCTCAGGCATATCAGCAGGCCAGTTGGGTTTCTATTATATTTTACACAGTAATCTATTTATTTATTTAACATTCAATAGCCTTTCTATACACTTACCCTACTTGATTTTCAGAATATTTACTTGATAATAGTAAGGGCTCATTCATAATATGTGTCACTTCTGTTTCAATTCTACATCAAAATATTAATATTAAATGAAATCATACGAATAACTTGGAATTCAGAACAAAGCGTATTACTCCTTCTTTGTTTTTCACCTTATTTTACACTTTCTCCATATTGATAAATATTAAACGTTGTCATTGATTTAAAGAGTACCAAAAAAAATTCTGCAATTAAATATCTTTAAAGATTAATTTTTTAAAATAGGCCCTTCACAATAAAAATAAAGAAAGTGCTTTTATAGTGCTGTTTGTTATCCAAATTTTTTAGGGTCTGCCACGCTAAGCTCCTTTACAGCCAATAAAGCAACAGATTATACCACTGTGCCTTTTGATGGTGATATCAAATTCAGCTGCAGGGCATCAGGGTCATCGTCAGTTTATCTTACACTGTACAAGTCAAAACTGGGTGGGGAGGATACAATATTGTTCACCAGCACCTACCCCAACAGACTCGATTACGAAATTGAAGATGCAAGGTGTCAAGATGTGGGTATCTACATTTGCCAAGCAGACATAGACCCCAGATCTGCTAAGCGAATTACTATAGATGTAAAAACTTGTAAGTAGTTGTTTCCTTTTAATTTACTAATCATAATGGTTTAATTGTTTATAACAATACTTATAAACCCCCTTGAGGACACAACCTGTTATTACCCAAGTAATTGCATATGATGATTTGTAAAATATTTCAATTTAGATCTGTAAATAACAAATAGTATCTCACTAATTACATTTAGTACCGGTTTTCATCAGTAAATTAACCTAGACATAAGATTGCATGCAATATTTGGCATCGTCATATATTTATACCAGATCCATATGCCAAACAGCTAGTGTTAGTTTTTAGTTTTGAGGGAAATGGACCAAACATTACAGGAAACATATAAGTGTCAAAGTTTGTTGATGATGATGGTTTGACTTCTTTAGAAAATTTATTGGTTTCATTTATTAGCACTTGTAATTGCATATATTATTTATAAATAAATATATATATAGTTATATTTCATTTGAAAAGGTCAATATTATGTGTTTGAAACTGTTGTCGGAATACTGTTGAATAATGTTTTTAAGAAAATATTTCTTTGAAGAATTTTAAACAATAATGCGTTTTGACATACAATCATACAAGAGTGGTAAATTCATAGGGTGAATAAAAAGTTAATCATTTATCATTTGTTTGAGAGGGGCATTTATTTATTCTTGTAGTCTCCTTAAAACGTTGTCAAAAAATATTTATATTCATCATCATAACTGCATGGTACCTGATGGCCACATACCAATTGTTCTCAAATTTTTAGCCTTATAATTCTAGAAAATGAATTGCCAAATCAGCAGAGAAAACCTATGATTTAAAAGTCTAGAAAACTGTAAATCCTTGCAATTGTGTCAGAGCGTTCAGAAATGTTTTATTAGTAACTGTTTAATTATTTCCTTTTGTAGGTTGAAAAAATATGAATTGTTATTTCAGGCTCTTCTAGCTTGGGCTATGGTGAATCTGATGGAACTCCCACCTCTATATTTATTACGGTGTGTGTTGTGGTACCAATCATGGGCATTGCTCTCATTGCCCTTGTCATCTTCGGCATTGTGTGCTGTATCAGGCGGTCTAGAAGATCCAGGAACCCAAGGCACCAGGGTACAGTGTTGACCATAGCCCCGAACCTGGATGGGGTTACAGGGGGCGGAGACAATGCATACGACAACTTGAACGGGGGCCACACTTTGCATCCACCACCGTACAGCTCCGTCTGCTACAGCATTGGAAAAGATGTCCCACCACCTCCATACTCAAACGCTACAAGTCCTGAAATTATTCCAAACAGCACTGTACCCTCTGCACCTATTTATATTTCAAACAGGGATTTGTCAAAGCCTGATCAACCTGAAACAGGTATTTTTTAGGGCTGTTATCGATTAACTTAAAATTAATCATTAACTTTTGAAAAATTGACGAATAATTAATCTATAATTTTGATTAAAGCTAAAAATAAGATTATGACGTCATTAAACTGAAAATTTCAAGGGAAGTAACAAAAACAGGCAATTATCATTTTTTAAATTTAATATAAGTAGTTCAATATAGTCAATGAATTAAAATTTTGTTATTGTTAACAATGGCAAGTTTTTTTTATATCATTTTCCTTAAAAAACAGCGTATTTTGAAGTTTACACTTTAAAAACCTTTTTTATATGAAGAATTTTGTACGTAAAAAAAGCAAACTATTATTATTTATTAAAAATTAATTGTTTATTAATATATCACTCACATAATTGAAAAGACAATTTTGTAATTTCAATCGCGATTTTTTCGATTAAAATAATTTTAATCGATACATTTTTTTTACCGATTAATCGAGAAATTAATCGACAATTTCCGCAGCCCTTGTATTTTTTTAAAAAAATAAGCACTTAATTTTTTTTTATTTCTTACCAAAATAATAGACAACAAAAAAAAAACAACCCCACACCTATTAATTTATGTTTGCTGTTCAAATAAACGAATAACATGTCTTTAAAATAGGTATTTTTAAATATTTCTTTCAGACATCTAAATTGTTAGGCATCTACATCTGCTTGTGAAATCTAATGCAAAATGTTTATCTTGAAGAAAATTTAAGCCAATTCTATAATCTTTTAATTGAATTATTGAATAACTTTAAAAAACCATATAATTTCTAACATTTATGATAAAAAAATCAAAACAATTATAAACTAAAGATTAGTGAAACAGATATTTTAAATTTCATTGAAATCAAAGCTTTTAACTTTTAGCTGCCATACCATTGATTATTTAATACTTGTATGTGGATTATATTATTATCTTCTTAATTAATCAATAAAACAATGAATTTTTATTGTTCTGTTCTACTTTCAGTTGCTCTAAATCAAGATCCTCCTCCACCTTATTCACACAACTAGATGTCAGCCAATTTCTGCATTCAGTCAAGGTTAGTTTTCCATTCTGATCATTATGAACCACTGGTATAATTTTAAAGTTAATGGGTTTTTTTTTGCATTTCAAAAAAACACATTTTTGTGCAAATTTTCAACCGCTAAAATTTTTATAAATAAAAGTTAGCCCCAGCCCCAGGTTTGTGAGATCTCGGTATGATTTTCAGTAAATAAAATACTTTTTGACTAGGCCTGTCAACTGGTACCCGGGTACCTGTTGCCGAGCAATTACCCGGGTAGTAAAATTACGCCTGGGTACCCGTGAAAATGTCACTTCACTGCAATGTTTATAACAACCTTTGTCGAACTGTGGCTCTTCTGTGTTCATATTTCGGCTCGTGAATAATTTATCACATTAAAACTATTCCTTTGAAATATATTCTATGAAATACGTTTAACATGAAAACGCTTAAAAAAATAACTGTCAAATGGAAATAAAACATGGTCCAAACAATTTTTTTTGTCTTGAAACATGAAACAAAAATCATTTAAAACAAAAAGGTTTTAGTTCTTTTTCAAGTAAGGAAAATAGAACAAAACATTTATAGCCTGGAAGGGTAGGAAATGGAAAAAAATGTTCTTGGCGTTGGTTTTGAAATATGCTGTACATCTTTGTTACTGATTGAGATGAGCCAATGTTGTTTATCTAATATCCCCCATTCCTATCCCCACCAAACTTTAAAAAAAACCCTGCTATATTCTTGGGTTTAAAAAAAATAAATATTCTAATTGTTGAATGGTTTTCACTATAGTAACAAAAATAAATGCTGGGGGATCGGTCAACTAAGAAGGGGCAATTCCTGGATAGTTTGGTTAATAACAAGAATTGACAGCTATAAACTAGAAATAACCCACCACGTCATCATACGATTACTGCTATTTATCTTTAGAAGACTTAGACAAAAAAAAATCATTGTTTATACACCACTGTAATATAGTAGCAGTAGATTTTCAATGTCATCATTTTTTTACATAGCCGATTTATTACGTCTAAATTTGTATTTTCATGTTAAAAAAAGACTTATAAGGCTGATAGCGGGCATGACGGCGAAAATGTTGAGGCATTTCAAACGGTTAACCGATAAAACGGCTCAGGAAAAAATGGTTCCTGTCAAAACGGCCCCAGATAGATCAGCCCTGGACTAATAGATGTTTAATGGAATAAAAATAAATCTCTCAAATATTATATTAAGTAAGTTTTAGTTAACAAGAAACAATAATAATTACATCACAAGACCAAATTTTATAACAGGCACCAAGTCACAGTTGTTTGTTGAGAATAAATAATATAATAACATCACAGTAAATTATTGTACAATTCGACCACTTTATTAAAAAGTGAAAAAGTTGACAAAAGGTTTAAAAAAATAAATGTTAACAATTTTTCTGGGGCCATTATGTCGGGGCCATTTTGTCCATTTCAAATGGGCAACCCGGCGTCCATTCAAATGTTGGCGATTACCTGGGCAGCTTTTTTCAACAATATTGAAAGTTCTCTGACACATTTTTACACCTCTTGAAATCATGGATGACCTGTATAGACAACAATTTATCTTTCCAATAAATTTCATCAAGTTTTAGAAGGTCATAGTTCATAGTTTTGCTCAATGATTTACACTTATAAAATTAGTTATCTGCGCTAATATACCAATCTTAGTAACTTTTACACAAGTTCTTAGTGTTTTCAAATAAATATCACATCTATACTGTGACATTTAAAAGGGACTTAAGAATAAAATATGTTCTTAGATAGAAAACACCTAAATTAATTTTCATGGAAATTTTATTGTTTACTTAATAAAAAAATATTAACGCCGTACTTAATTTGTCTTCAAAATTTAAAACAGAGTAAATATGTTAACTATTTAAGCAGCCACCCCTACACATCCCTGCACTCTTTAAGTACCTATCCAACCATCATGCTCTAATAACTAGATAAGATGATGATGCCTTGTTTTAAACAACAAATAATATGCTTATATCCCTACAAAAATAAAAAGACTTATTTGTGCTTTCAAATCTAAACTGTAAAACGAGTTACAGGAATAGGGAACATTTTTCTTAAATCCTAATTGGATTTATAGCTTAGATAAATAATTTGTTTAATAGTCTTAATTTTTTTAGGACATTTTTCTAAAAGTATTTCATTTTAGTGAAGCTAAGCAATATAAAAAAATCTACTACTATTAAAGTTATCAAGTTGGCTTCATAAATATCTTTTGTTTCAGGAAGCTAAAGATCTTTTCGACGACTATCGAAAAGAATCATTGTCAGAAATACAGTTCTTTTTTCAAAATCCAGTAAAATTCATCGTCTGTATAATAGACTTGTAAATATTACTCTTAATGTATATTTTTGATAAATTTTGTTACTGAAAACCTTTGATCTTATGAAATGTTTGGAATAGGTGAAATATCATAAATATATCACAAAGACATAATTATAAAAACTGTTTCTTTACATCTCTAACTCTTTAAGTAATCAAATGCTAAAAAATAAACATGACCTTTCTGTCTTTCTTTGTGTACATTTATTTTTTTATAAGTACTTATAAAAACCTTGATCAATGATTTGGTTTTACAACAGATTTTGAGAAACATGCACTGTCTCATCCATTTATACTTTTCATAAAATACATTCTTATTTTTAATAATTTTTAAAGAATATAATGAAAGGCCCATATTTCATCATAGAGCTCCAAACTGCTAAGTAAAAAGATTTGTATTATTTAATACAGTCTGCATAATAAAAATCAATGTGTACAACTAGTACAAGATTTAAGTACACATTTTAACATCGCCTAAAACTATTTTAACTTTAATTATCAAAAGACCAGACACATCACTTAAAACTATTTTACCTTTAACTATCAAAAGACCAGACACATCACCTAATATTATTTTTCATTAAAAGTAAAAAAACAAAATTATGTATGTATGTTATTGAATTGAATTTAAGATGTTCAATGCATAATGTGTTTTCTTTTCTGTCTGAACTGCCCATCACATATTTAAAATCTCCTCAACTTGCTGAAGATTAAATTAATAATGGCCAACATATTTGAATATACCAAAAATCTCAAAAATAAAGTATGTTATTTTTGTTGTTGTTTATTATGTTCAAAATAGGTATTTATTGTCATTCCATATTTGTATATAGAACATTTTAGTGTCCATGATTAAAAAACATATTCTATGCAAAGTTTATTATACAATATTGTTTATTATTGTGAAATTAAATAACTTGATTGTTTAATGATTTCATCCCTCACCAGAAAGAATAGTAACTTTGTCTTCATCAGATTTTAAAAGTAGCATGATTACTTAATAAATTAATAACTTTTTTTTATATTTAAACATTTTTTAAACCTTTAAGTAAATTTAGACACCATCAAAAATACATTTCCTTTTTTTTATTTATTGAAATTTATTGACTAACAAAGCACAATCTAGAGAAAGAAAAAAAAAGATCTATAAAACAGAGTAATAAAACCTTTTTGAACAAATCTGAGTGCTACTTTATTAATTGTTTTTCTATCTTAAGAAACCTTTAGTTCCCAAAATACTTTCTTAGAAAGTATTAACTTTTACTGACACAAAGAAACACAAATACTCAAGTCTTATTAATAGAGTTTATGGATATCTTTAAATTATTTTAATTTCATGAGTGGCTATAAAGAGTATTGGCATAAAAAATTTAGTGTGCATCAGCTGTCATTTGTAAGCCACATCTTGTCCTATTAGCAAGTAGCCAGCACTTTGAACTAAGTTCCAAAGCAGCAGTCCATTTACTTTTACCTAGTGGGTGCTATAGTTTCACATCCTTACATTCCATATGACTTGATTTTTGTCATTTCTTTACCCAGGACCCAGTGTTTTAAAATATATTTTGAATGCTTCAAAACCATTCTTAACAGCTTCTCACTAATTGTTTAATTATTTGGACTAAAATCCACTGTGACAGTGATAAAAAAAAAAGAATCAGAAGAAGGAGGCCAGTGTCTGCAATAATTCTGAACAATTGTTCATTACTAATATTTTCACTTGTTGTAAGGTACAATTAATTTCTTGTAAATATCAATTTTCTAAATAAAAAAAATGACAGTAACATGAAATAAAATTATGCAACATTAAGTCAAATTAATTAGTTTATTTGTGTTCTTTTTATTTTATTGTTGCTTATTTGTATAAACATTTTATAAAGACAAATAGCCTATGAAAATGTAATTGATATAATGCAATTAAATGAAGAAATTTCTTTGCTAACCTTTAGAAATATACACATTTTATTAAATTTTCCAGATATGTGTTCTAATGAAATTGAATCTTTACATAACATTTATATTCCAATTTTTAAAGTTATCGTCAAGCCTTTTTTTAGGAGTTGGAGTACTTTGAAATATTTAATTGTTTTATGATTTGTATTTTTTTTAAATAGAGAAAGCTTTAGAAATAGTTAATTAAATGAAGAAAATCAATGTTTTGGAGAAGGATCTTATAGTTAATGAATAATAATACACTGTCATTAACATATACAAATAATTTATTTGACATTTCTTTTAAGACAAATCGAACTTTTATGTGATTAAGTTTGATCCTGCCATCTGACGACATTTGCAGATCTCTGAATTTTCCAGGAAAGTTGGCTTATTTGTAGTCGTCTCCTAGAACTGACCTCAGTAGTCGGCGTTAGATGACAGTCACGGGTCACTACAGGTGTACTCCAACCCTAGACGTCAGTGCATGGAGTTCACAGAACAACTACCCGTGTTTACAGCAAGGGGAGTTCAAAGGAGGGACACGATCGGTGGGGAGTTACACACCGCCTTAAGGTAGTGAGTGTTGAGGGGGTGAGCGAGACAGAGCGTAGTGAGAGAGTAACGAGATAACCTTTGCGTATTGTGTATATTCTTTGATTGTTATAATAAACCCGTTTCACACCCACACAGCTCTGCACCATGTGCATCGCACCAAGATGCACTAGGTATGAGAGAAGAAAGGAAGTGGAGAGATAGAGCAGTGTTGCAAAGTCGAGGGAAATTTCCCGAATCGTGGGAATTTTTTAGCCAAATTTTAAAAAATGGGAATTAGGGAATTTATAAGGATTTTGCCTAAAATGTGGGAATTTTTTAGATTAAAAATTTAAAAAAAAATTAAATACATTTTTGAATGAAAATAAAATAAAATAATTTGAAACATGCTCCTTTTCAAATAACAAATACTTTTTTTGTGTTGGTGCGAGGCTCTTTGACGTCATATTTGTTTATTTTTAGCGTGCCTAGGTTATTTATTTCGGATCTAGGTTTTTTCCTGACGTTTTGGCTAGTTTTATCCCAACATTGTCACTGTAAACAATCTACAGTCAGATTGTGTAAATGTATTTCTATTAAATAATATAATTAATTAGTCTGAGCCAGAATCATCAGAAAATGTTTGTTACTTATAAAGGGCCAAATCATTAATAAATAAAAATCTATGTAACCATGTATGATTGACTTATTATTAATAAATTTCAAAGCATTCATTAAAAAAAAATGTGATTAATCGAGCACGCTCGACTGTCATACCGATGGTCACGAGATCGAATCCACGCGAAGGCGAGGATTTGTTCCCGGGGCCTGAGGAGTCCCTGAGTTACCCAGCTCTGAATGGGTACCTAACTAGACAATAGTTAGGCGGCTGGGGTAATGCTTGGAACCCCTATAGCCGTGGCCTGTGACCGCTGCATCACTTGCCAAAAGATCATCTCTCATGGTCTGTGGACGCAATTATCTTCTGCATAGAAGGAGCGTCTGTATATCTAAGATAAATTTAAATTACAAGAGTATCCAAATAACTTTTTTTTAAAAACTTCATAATGTTAAAATTTAAAAGTATAATCTATATTTTGGCTTTGTAGCCAATATGCTAAATAAAAACGTATAGATTAAATAAAAATATTTATTATTTTTTTAATTTGGAAGTCCAAAGTGATTAAAACGAATGCGAAAGCATTTAATTGAAGTTGCCACTTTTTAGGTTTTTTCCCAAGTTTTTAATGCATGTGGGAATTTTTAGCCCAATTTGGGAATTTTTTTACTCCTGCCTGGGAAAATCTGGCCCTTAGACTTCGCAACACTGAGATAGAGAGTGAGTTTTGTGTGCCATGGACAGAGCAAACGCTGTTACTGTTAAAAACAATTGCTTTAGTCCCACATATTTGAACCTGTTGCAAAATTAAGCCTCCACACGGCTACATTTTTGCCGCTGCGAGCAGGGTTCATTTGAGGTAGGGATATCAGTTTTGAAACTACAACAGTGTTTTTCCATCATTAAAGAATGAATGGAACAAATTGAACAAGATGTACACGTCAACCGATTGCCAAAGTTACTGCAGTTTACAGGAGACAGTGGCGTTGAATAATTTGTTAAAGAAGTCCGACTGCTCCTGCAGTTTCAGCCCATGCCTCCAGCAGCAGGTGTCGCCTGGATCCTTGGTGCCTTGGAAGGACGTGCCAAGTCATATTGTACCAGGCACCGACAGAGATTAACACCCCTGATAAACAACTACAGCTTATAGTAACGAACTGGTGAGATCAGCGAGGTGGCACCACCGTGGGCCCTGCCTTTTACAAACGGCAACAGGGCCTGGATGAAAGCGTAGAGGACTATGCCACTAACTTATGAACTCTCTTTACATTAACCAACAACGCATGGCCTGGTACCCTGGCTGATGACATGCTGAGAAATGCATTTATTCAAGACTTCAGACGGCAACGCTACAGCAGGACATCAAAAGCCTACGCTAGGCTACTTCCAGGCTTCACCTTTGATGACGTCGTTAGAGAAGCCCAAAGGTGGATGCGAGAGGACCTCGTCGATGTGACCGCCACTGCCCAGCTCGCAACTGCACCAGGTACCGACCTCAGCCAATAGCCCACCCATTAACTAATCGTCTATATAGAGCAGCAGGTTGCAGGAATCTGGAAAAGGAACAATCAATCTACACAACCAGATAAGAGTGAGTCTAGATTATCAGCCTGCTGATTATCCAGCACCACCCAAACTTTCTAAGTTAAGCCAGCGGAAATCCCGTCGCAGAACAACGGTATGTCTGTCGTGCAACAGAAAGGGCCACGTAGAGGATGACTGCCTCCCACAAAAAGAGAACCGAATTCCTGAAAACCCTGGTTCTACATGATATCCAGGAAACTGTGGCCAAGACGGCCCGAGGGTCTGAGAGGTTCACTCCACCCCAGTACATCAAACATGTTCCTGCAACGTCACGCTCGGTGAGAGCGTCCTCGTGTTTACGACATGTGAAAGACGGGGACACAAGCCATATGTACAACAAACGTGATTGGCCACACGCTACACGGATGGAACCTTGTATGACGGAGTGGTCGTCTCGTCCACGGAGGGCCAGTAAAAACGTGGAATCCCGCGGCAAATTAACAGAACGGCCCGTCAAACACCGTAATACCTTGAACCAAATTAAATCTAAAAGTGGAAATGAAATTCCAGATATCCCACGACTCAGCAAGGGGATATACCATACAGATGTCGTTCAGCGGCATTTTCTCCCAGGAGATAGCCGTAAATCACAATGTGTGCCTATGACGTCGGATGTCTCCATTAAAGTATTTAAAAAGAGCACAGCAACAAAACATTATCTCATAGGTCATGTCCACCCTATAACAGAACGATGCAGGCCCAAGAAGCACCATTCAAATTTCAAGACAACCGTCGACAGCCTTACACAGACAACCAATGTGCTTGAAGAGCAGCCTGTCTTGCCAGATCGGCCAGTCAGGCGCCGAAAACTTCTGAAAAATTATGACCCACCGATTCTCAGGGACATAGTGGCTACCGGGACTACAGTCACGGACAAAAACAAACGCGACCACTCACTATCAGTGTGTCACGTGCACGGTAGTTCAACAGACTTGACCTTAACCCACACATACCAGCCTTACAAGCACGCGAGTCAACATCCGCTATCCGTAAGGAACATTGTTTATATGCGTCATCCTGGTCAAGGGAAACATAAATTCAAAGATTACTGGCACCCAGCTTTATACTTTGTCACTGCCCGCCTACCGGACAAACAAGTGTACAAATTACTACCCCTGGCCGGAGGTGAGGAAAAAAAGGCAAACAGAAAGGATCTGCTTCTGGCGGAGGCACCTCTGTGGGATCTAGTTCCAGAGGCAGAGTTGGTTCCGCCAAATACATCGGAGAGCGAAAGTGACGATGATAATATCGTCTACACAGGGCAATGCAGAGACCCCCAGCACGATGCAGGGGAGGACCTACAGCCACCTAGGGCACCGCACACGTCTCTTATGTACATTATACCTGAATTTATATCACACCGTCTCTTACGTACATTATACCCGAACTTATATCACAACGTCTCTTACGTACATTATACTTGAATTTATATCACAACGTCTCTTATTTACATTATACCTGAATTTATATCACACCGTCTCTTACGTACATTATACCTGAATTTATATCACAACGTCTCTTACGTACATTATACCCGAACTTATATCACAACGTCTCTTACGTACATTATACTTGAATTTATATCACAACGTCTCTTATTTACATTATACCTGAATTTATATCACAACGTCTCTTATGTACATTATACCTGAATTTATATCACAACGTCTCTTATTTACATTATACCCGAATTTATATCACAACGTCTCTTATTTACATTATACCTGAATTTATATCACAACGTCTCTTACGTACATTATACCCGAATTTATATCACAACGTCTCTTATGTACATTATACCTGAATTTATATCACAACGTCTCTTACGTACATTATACCCGAATTTATATCACAACGTCTCTTATTTACATTATACCTGAATTTATATCACAACGTCTCTCACGTACATTATACCTGAGTTTTTATCAGAACCCTCTAAGCAGAAGATAACCCGGGGAAGGGGCTGACCTTTACGTGATACCTATCTTGCGACGGTCCTAGGTAAATAGACCCGTACTCTGTACCGTGGTGGCGCCGCAGCAATGGCAGGTCGAAGTAGGTGAAATCCACATCCTCCTTTGGGAGGTAACCCCCTCGAGAGGAAGGACGGTGAGCTCCGAGCGAACTTAACCCTGCCCAGACGGCCCCCTCTTAAAGGGGACCGTGTTGGGGGTGCCCTTGTCAGCTACGCCTCTTGGTGGAGAGGTGGGAGTTGCCGAGAGATTCCCCAACGGGACCTATAAGAGTTATCGTAACTCAAGGCCATTGATGCCATCTCAAATGACATATACAAAAGATAATTGTGTCAAAGACAATTAGAAAAGGTATTATTGATGAAGGAAAACAATAATACATGCATTAACAAGACTATGATAATAGGGAATCATATGGTACTTTTATTATCACGTGTACAAAAGAGCTCACAGTTTTATTATATTATATAATTTTTTCGTTTAACAATCTTTTTACATTCAAATATTAATTCGATTTCATACTGCAACATTTATTGAGCAGCTGAATCACGAAATTTATAATTCCTGGATTAAATTTTAAGGTACTCTCCTGATTTTTTAAAAACAATTTAAATACAAAACAGTACAGGAGAAGACTTCCAAGTTCCATATGTAACTGAGACTGAGAGAGAATACGTAATTTGATTTAAATTTATAAAAAAAAATATAAAAAATTAAAATCATTTAAATTTAATTGCAATTAATTATTTTCAGATGTAGTGTGTCGGCAATGATATTTTAAAGATAAAAGATTTATGATATTAAAAGCTCGCCTTTTTCTTTCTCCTTTAAAAAAATAATTTTAAAGAAAACAATTTTTTTAAAAAAAGTTATTACTTTAAATTTTTGTAAAAGTAAAATCCTAATTTTTTAATTATTATTTTTTAAAATTCGTCTGTCTTAGAAAAAGTACTAAATCAAAATAAAAAATAATAATTTGTTGAACGGCAGATGTAAAATACTCTTCTAAAAATAAACGAATTAAGAAATTATTTTACATATTTTTAAATTAAATAATAGTAAAACATACAATGATAAAGTAAGAAAATTTGTTAACACGTTCTATAATATCATCAAAGGGAAAATCGATGACGTTTTATTTTTTAACAAAGAGGATATGAATTTTTAAATTTCAATGTTGTTAAATGTATGAAATTCATCGATCGTCTACAGTGAAAATCGATTATAGCCTATTTAGATCTATATCATTTAAATTTCTTTCTCGTTGACTTGGAAGCCCATGGCGTTTAGTGGGCTTGAAAATTGAAACAGTATTTTTTTTATCACAGATTTTGAAACAACTTTTCAGCTTAATTTTTGAAAGGTACATAGTACAAAATATCATATTTTCCCCCTAAATTTGCTATGATTATCAAATTTTAATAATTCTATCTTATCTATCACAGACGCTAATATGGTATACAAAAAGTTTTTAAAATGCGCCTAATTTAATTAGTCTAATGCTTCAAAGAATAAAATATTTAAAAAGTCTTGAATATTTTTTATTTTTAAATTATAGAAAATTAAAATTTAAAAAAAGTTAAAAATGTATAATCATACCCAATTATGGTCATGTTGATAGTGAATTTCAACACTTCATGTTTAAATTTGCTCTGATAATATAAAAAAATCTACTTATCTAAAAGTTTATATTTGTGTTAAATTGATAGGGCAGCTGACGTTATTTAAACACTTTAATTCCTATTTTAGAATGGAGAAGGCAATTAAAAATAAAATTAAAAAAATGGAAATTGATAAAGGAAGCACGCCGCTACAAAGAAAAGTGGAGAATGATTGGATGATTTTTTGTGTGAGTTAAGAAGTGGAAAAGATTTATTCGTCTCCGTTTTTTTTTTCGTTTTTTTTCTTTTTATTTATTTATTTAAAGTGACAAAAAATTACCATGGAAAAAAATATCTGGAATTATTACTGAGTTTGCCTTTGCCATAAATGATGAGCGTCGTGGACTAGAAACACTTGTCTGTTATAAAGTCAGCGAAGAGGGTGGCTTTTAAATATCATTCTGTCTTCAATAACAAGTTCTTCGTGCCAAACATCTTTGATGTGATCATGCCATTAAGCAAGTCATAAAAGCTAAAACCTCTATTCTCTCTTAAGCCCCGTTTCACTGCCAGTTTCAACAGTTTCTTCGTGACACCCAGTGAGAATATGGAGATGTTGTGTATCACAATGATGTAAGATGGCTCAGTCCGGGGAATGCACCTCAGTGCTTCTAAGAACCTTAAAAAAGAAGTAGGGGAATTCATGGAAGTTAAGGAAGAACCAATTGCAAAACTATATGATACTGCTTTACTGGCAGATTTTGCATCTCCAGTTGATATGTCAATCAATACATATAAACGTTCTTAACACAAATCTTCAAGGCACAATGCAGTGGTAAGCAAATTTTATTCTCATATCAAGACCTTTGGGAAAAGGTTGCTACTTTTTCATTGGCAACTACCTCAAATGCAGCCTAACACCAAACATTTCACCTCACTACAGGAAATTATGACAAGTTTTACAGAAAGAAGCTTCAATGAGCAAAGGTAGAGTTATATTGAAGATATCACATACTTTACAGAGGAATTTCAAAGACGCATTCGGAACTTTACTACTATTGAAGAGGACATCTTGTTTTTTTCTTTTTAAATTTTTCTTCACCGATTTCTGTTCACCCTAAAAATTCTCAAGGCAATCAGCAGCTGGGACTCATTGAGTTTGCTAGGTGATGCTGAAAGTCGCAACAGACAACAACAGCTTTCTCTCATTGTCTTTTAAAGTCAGCCGGATAAAGAGAGACTCAAAGAGATTCGAACATTTGTTACGAAAATGCTTAGCTTGTTTTGCTTGACACAATTGCGTAAGTAGAAATTTTCAGTAATAAATTTTAAAAAGAGCTTTGTGAGGACGAGAATCAAAGGCTCTCAACTACCTGATATCATACGTATCGTTCCAGTGGCATTGAGTCTAACTCCTTTTATTTATTGCATTCAAGATCTCAGTTTAACCCTCCGTGTTAAAATGCGTTACATAAAACATTCTCAATCCATGAAATTTTTATAATATTATTTTAATCCGGCCTCCGAATATCTTTACTTCAAGGAAAATGGCCCACCATTCACAAAGTGTTAATGCTCCTGCTATAATTTAAAGAAGGTTATAATTAATAAATATTGACATAATTGTTTGACAGTTCATTTTAATACGTTAATTACATTGATAAGTTCATCCTCACTTTCATTCCAATTACAAAGCAAGCCATTCTCATTATCCACACACACATAATGATAAAACAGGTGGTTGTGCAAACAAAAAGACAAGGCGGATATGCACTTAGTTTTAGGAAATATCTAAATTCTATATTGATCTCTATAGCTTGCACTTATGACACATGCATTTTCACAACATTAATAGTGTACAACATATTGCTGGCATTTTATTGATAATGTGTCCCTAGTTCTAGGGATCGAAGTCAAGTGAATGCCACTTGAATAGAGAGAACTCACAATTCAAACAAAAACTGTTGCGGATAAGGATTCAAAATTTACACTTAGATTTATATAAAAATATAATTTTAAAAATATTATAGCTTCATTTTTTACAGAAAAATCCGGTAAATAAAATATATTACATCTTTAAAAAAAAAAAAGAACATGAAAAAGTTCAATTTACATTAAATAAAACATTTCTAGAACACACATTATCAATTTTTTATGTTTTAAAGAATAAAAATACACTTTAACAGGCTTAAAAACACAAAATCTTCTCATTTATCCTGCTAACTTAGTTTTCTCATCACAATCTTATATATAATACATCAGTTCGGTGCTTTATGGTGCGGCAGTGATGAAATGTAATCCTACACTTAGGAACGACTGATTAGCAATGAAATGATTTTTTAAAACTGATCCGTTATTCAAGCTATCATGTTCACACACAACCAGGCATACAAAAACACAGTCACACACCAACGACACACACGTCCATATGGACACGCACACACACTTAGACACATTTTTAAACTGCTTATTACCGAATCAAAAGAAGTAAAACTTACAACGCTTTATAAATCATCATTTCGATATTTTAAAAATAGTAATACATTAGTTTCCACATCATTACGTATAGTGTCTCAATTTCATGAACTAAGTCGTTTTAATTAAAAATTAACATTAAATAAATGAGTTCAAGTAAAGTAGAAAATTTAATTTCCATATTTATGTTCTTTTAGTAATCATAAACGTACTTTGGCGCATTTCTTTATTTTAAATACTGGTAATGAAATTATTATTTCTAACGATTATAAAAACGCACACGCATTGATTAACGGAATAATATAGTAGACTGCATAAATCCAAAGTATATTAACAACACTATTTTCATAGTGGAAAATGAATTTTTAAGTATTTTCTTACAATCTTTATATTTAATAAGGGTTTTATTTTAAATGCAAATAATAAGTACTAGGGATCGCCAATGCATTGTTTGTCTCGAGACACGCGCATTGCAGTTAGTTACCTGTACCCTCAAAACCCTGCACAACTCTAGTTTGTTAACGATTAATTTAGATCCTAGCCATGGAAAATCGTGATGCTTATTTGCACTCGTCTTGTGCTTTTTCTGATAAATAATGTAACGATAGTAATTTATAACTATACTATACACAGGCTGCTTGAAAAAATATCACATAATATATTTCAGTGGATGAACCCTTTGACTGATATTTAAAAGAAAGTATTCCTTGGATATTTTGAAATAAATACATGAAAATTTCAGTAACACGAAATTAAAAAATTACTTAATAACATGTTCCTGAGATAAATGAAAGTTGATTTGAGGACCAGTTCCTGAGACACAACACAGTTGATGTGATGACCAGTTCCTGAGACACAACACAGTTGATGTGATGACCAGTTCGTGAGACACAACACAGTTGATGTGATGACGAGTTCCTGAGACACAACACAGTTGATGTAATGACCAGTTAGTGAGACACAACACAGTTTATGTGATGACCAGTTCCTGAGACACAACACAGTTGATGTGATGACCAGTTCCTGAGACACAACACAGTTGATGTAATGACCAGTTAATGAGACACAACACAGTTGATGTGATGACCAGTTAGTGAGACACAACACAGTTCATGTGATGACCAGTTAGTGAGACACAACACAGTTGATGTGATGACCAGTTCCTGAGACACAACACAGTTGATGTAATGACCAGTTAGTGAGACACAACACAGTTGATGTGATGACCAGTTAGTGAGACACAACACAGTTGATGTGATGACCAGTTCTTGAGACACAACACAGTTGATGTGATGACCAGTTAGTGAGACACAACACAGTTGATGTGATGATCAGTTAGTGACACAACACAGTTGATGTGATGACCAGTTCGTGAGACACAACACAGTTGATGTGATGACCAGTTCCTGAGACAACACAGTTGATATGATGACAAGTTCCTGAGACACAACACAGTTGATGTGATGACCAGTTCGTGAGACACAACACAGTTGATGTGATGACCAGTTCGTGAGACACAACACAGTTGATGTGATGATCAGTTAGTGACACAACACAGTTGACGTGATGACCAGTTTGTGAGACACAACACAGTTGATGTGATGACCAGTTCCTGAGACAACACAGTTGATATGATGACAAGTTCTTGAGACACAACGCAGTTGATGTGATGACCAGTTAGTGAGACACAACACAGTTGATGTGATGATCAGTTAGTGACACAACACAGTTGATGTGATGACCAGTTCGTGAGACACAACACAGTTGATGTGATGACCAGTTCCAGAGACAACACAGTTGATATGATGACAAGTTCTTGAGACACAACGCAGTTGATGTGATGACCAGTTAGTGAGACACAACACAGTTATGTGATGATCAGTTAGTGACACAACACAGTTGATGTGATGACCAGTTCGTGAGACACAACACAGTTGATGTGATGACCAGTTCCTGAGACACAACACAGTTGATGTAATTACCAGTTAGTGAGACACAACACAGTTGATGTGATGACCAGTTACTGAGACACAACACAGTTTATGTGATGACCAGTTCTTGAGACACAATACAGTTGATGTGATGACCAGTTAGTGAGACACAACACAGTTGATGTGATGATCAGTTAGTGACACAACACAGTTGATGTGATGACCAGTTCATGAGACACAACACAGTTGATGTGATGACCAGTTCCTGAGACAACACAGTTGATATGATGACAAGTTCCTGAGACACAACGCAGTTGATGTGATGACCAGTTCCTGAGACAACACAGTTGATGTGATGACCAGTTCAGTTCCTGAGACACAACACAGTTGATGTGATGACCAGTTTCTGAGACAACACAGTTGATGTGATGACCAGTTCCTGAGACACAACACAGTTGATGTGATGACCAGTTCCTGAGACTCAACACAGTTGATGTGATGACCAGTTCATGTGATACGTCACATCATTTAATTTCATACATTAGGAAAATAATAGTTTACGAACCAGAATGTAGTTAAAAATCCGTATAGTTCACTCCGTCTTTTTGTCTGTATGACAATATTCTAATTCTAAGCCTTTATCAGTCCATGATGGCCTATAGAGTTAGTTAAGTAGCGTTCACAAGTAACATTATGCCACCACTAGCTAGAAAGTGATTTTTTTGCTGGCACAATACCCCGGGGACCTAGCCAGCACCGATGATCGAACCTTTTACTCTCTTTGGCCTCGGATTGGCAGTTTAGCGCGCTACCACTAGACCATCGCACCTCTTTCATTTATAAAACACTGATTATGTGACGGATGTGCTAAGGATAAAGAAATAGAAGACTTTATACATTTTATTACAACTGTTTTTTTTTTTTTTTTTTTTTTTTTTTTTTTTTTTTTTTATGGCATCTATCTTTTTATTAGTACTTTGCTTATTTTTTTTACATCAATATTTTTTTTAATTGTCATTTTTTCCCCAAATAGTGAAACGGGAAAACCCTTAACCTGCCAAAAAATTCTAAAAGCAATTTAGTCTATATTGATTTAAAAATTATAATGAAAGATTTAAAAGAAAACAGTGGCGTAGCTAGAACTTTTGCCGCCCGGGGCGGTCTCCAATTTGCCGCCCTTTTAGAGGCCGTCTACGATGACGTCACGCGCTGGGAGGGGGGGGATTCACACATTTGGGACGAGGGGAATGTTTAATAAATGTGACGTCACATAAAAACGGGCAACGTTAAATAAAAGTTCCACTTAAATATTTGATTACCGACACTTTATTTAATGACGTTTTACATGGCTTCAAGCGTGCTACGATATTGTAGTGCAGCCTTACACTAAAAACATACAAAAATTGATTTTAAACATGCTCATTTACAAATAGAAAATACGGTTTTTATGGGGGGAGGGGGGAGAAATCANATTCCAAAAAACATTACCAATTAATATACTTTTCAATTGTATATATTATTATAGATAAGAGATATTTTTACAAAGAAACAGTATACATGTACATTAGTATGTAAACATATGTATAATTTATACATTTACTTTACTAACTTTCATATTAGAAAAATCGTGAATTATGCTATCGAAATTTCAAATTATTTGTAATATTTAGTCTATGGACAATATTACGAGATATTATGGTCTTTAATCACTCATTGTGAAACGAAAATAGATTTTTTTCTTATCAACTTTAGTTTGGAGAAGCTTTTTTCACAACTCGCAATACTGATAGCCATCGTAATAATTCTTAGCAAAATTACAATTTTTATTTTGGTTACATAATTTTCCAATCTATACTGTTGAATACATTTTAATATATGAAAAGTGTCTTTCTCCCCGTTGTTCTAACGTAATGCCTCTTCTAGTAGTGTAGGTTCAGCTATTAGAAACCTGGATACTTTTTCTTTCAAAGTTGACATTTTCTTTATCAATGTCAAAACAGTAGTTTATTTGATTCGCAATTCTTCATGTAGTAGGTTACATGGTGTTATATTGTATTATATAATCGAATATTTTCTTGCAAAGATATTAACCTGATCAAATCGTTCTTTTATTTTCTTTAAAAGTCTATACATTGATACAAACAATTCTCGTTGCACTTCTTGTTCTAAAGATATAACCACTCATGTTTCTTTACCAATTGTTTTGTGCAATATAACAGTATTTTGCAATTTGTAACAGCACATCCCTTTGTTCCATGAAATGGGTTTGCATTAATTAAAAAATAAATAAATGAATAAAAAATTTTAAAATATATAAAAAACAACCCGTTTCCATAATTTGAGATAACATACAGTCATACAATAGAAAACAAAAAGGTTGAATTGAATCAAGTAGAATTCTAGCATCTGATATCGTTTTACTAGTTACTTCTTTAAATATTAATTGTAATTATTTATGCCCATTGTGGTGTTAATTAAAAGAGAAATTTTAATATTTTCATACTTTTGTCATAATTCAAATTATTTGCACATTACTTTAATTGGTTAGGCGTAACTTTTAAACAAATAACAGTATTATAATTTGTGTTATTTCAATGCAAAAATAATAATAAATAAAAAATAAATTTAATGTTTAATAATTCTTTAACAATACTTTTATGAAAACAGAAAAAGTAACATAAATTACTACTTGCAAGTTAAATACAGTATTTGAACCGCCATGGGCCATGCCATATAGGTACTTGCTCGCGAATCGTTCTGTGCCCGTGGAAATTCCACACAGAAACGGCCATGGCGATATTAATAGCACAAATTTTTCGGCCCAGCGGTGACGTGTTATTATGTAGTTTTCATATGAAAGCGTCATCTGTAACGTATGCCAATTGATTTTCCAAACAAATCCATACCCTTTTTTAGCGATCTTAAGCTACATTTTTTTAACGAGTTTGCGTTAGTTTAAACAACCTATATATAATCAAATAAATGTGCCACCCATTAATTAAGACTCGAAATTATGAATATTTTTGTTTCACAATGGTTTTACCCCTTCAAGAAATTAACGGGAGGTTGTCGGAAATGGCTGTACTTTTCAACTGCCCACAAATGCCGCCCTCAAAATGTCTGCCACCCGGGGCGGACCGCCCCTACCGCCCCCCTCTAGCTACGCCACTGAATATAAATAAAATGAAATATGCAAAGTATTATAAGTTTAAAAAATATACATTGTATTATTTTAAATAAAATTGTTTTGCTTGCATTCATTCCAGTAAAAAGAGAAATTATGATAAATGCTCGCTAGTCACCATTTAAATAAACGTAAATACTTTGAAATAAAGAGATAAACATGTCAATTTAATGTTCAGTTTATAATTTAATTTGTTAATCTTTTGAGATCCACTCGGCTTATCTCAGGAAACTGTTCTAACTAGACTAACCAAGGATAGCATTAAAAAAGAAAAACTACAATTAACCGATTAGTCTCTATTTTGTGTATTATTCAATTCAAAATGATTCCTGTGGTTTGTTTTGTTTTTGCCTTGTCTCTGGGTACGTATCTGAATATTTACTACGTACGCCTACATAAATATCTTCAAAGTGTACTAAATGCCTTTACTACACTATACATCTTTAGGCGATGACGTAAATATGCTCTATTGAGTTAATATTTTTAATTCACCGTTCATTTCACATTTTGAATAGTTTTCAAGCAAACATGTGCAGTATACACGCCACAAACAAGTGAAGTGTGTACACACCACAAATAAGTGAAGTGTTTACACACCACAAATAAGTGCATTGTTTACACACCACAAATAAGTGAAGTGTTTACACACCACAAATAAGTGCAGTGTTTACACACCACAAATAAGTGCAGTTTACACACCACAAATAAGTGAAGTGTTTACACACCACAAATAAGTGCAGTTTACACACCACAAATAAGTGCAGTTTACATACCACAAATAACTGCAGTTTACACCACAAACAATTGCAGTGTTCAAACAACACAAATAAGTGCAGTTTACACACCACAAATAAGTGAAGTGTTTACACACCACACATAAGTGAAGTGTTTACACACCACAAATAATTGAATTGTTTACACACCACACATAAGTGAAGTGTTTACACACCACAAATAATTGAAGTGTTTACACACCACAAATAAGTGAAGTGTTTACACACCACACATAAGTGAAGTGTTTACACACCACAAATAAGTGAAGTGTTTACACACCACACATAAGTGAAGTGTTTACACACCACAAATAAGTGCGGTTTACACACCACAAATAAGTGAAGTGTTTACACACCACAAATAAGTGCAGTTTACACACCACAAATAAGTGCAGTTTATATACCACAAATAACTGCAGTTTACACAACAAACAATTGCAGTGTTCAAACAACACAAATAAGTGCAGTTTACACACCACAAATAAGTGAAGTGTTTACACACCACAAATAAGTGAAGTGTTTACACACCACAAATAAGTGCAGTGTTTACACACCACACATAAGTGAAGTGTTTACACACCACAAATAAATGAAGTGTTTACACACCACACATAAGTGAAGTGTTTACACACCACAAATAATTGAAGTGTTTACACACCACAAATAAGTGCAGTGTTTACACACCATCCAATTTTGTGGTTATTTACATTTTCCTCCTTGATACGGCTTTCAGGTGACTTAGCGAGAGCGATAGGTAATGTGACGGGATGTCCCGATTCGAGGCTTCATGTCATGCTAAAGTGACCAGACTTCATGTCCCGCTAAAGTTACCAGACTTCATGTCCTTCTAAAGTCACCAGACTTCATGTCCTTCTAAAGTGACCAGACTTCATTTCCCACTAAAGTAAATAAAGTATTGAAAAAAAGCGGGACAAACGGGCATCCCGCCTTGACTAGCGAGGGTCCACAGGACACGAGGTCTGAAATCGGGACTGTCCAGCCTAAATTGGAACGTCTGGTCACCTTACTTAAATTATTATTGACCCCTCAATTTATTTACTGACTATAAAGGGATATAATACACTCACAATTATATTTGGCTTATTAGGACACTACAAAAGCATTGTGATAAACATTTATCATATTTTAGAGATCAAATTATGTATTGTTATTAAATTACATTATATACTTACCAGGGTATTAAGAATTTCTTTTGCCCAAGCCACAGTACAACATTCACAGATGGCAGGTTTTAACCTTATTCTATTCTGTCAAAGAACCACCATGTTGGAAAATAGACACCTTCCATATCCACTCCTATATACGTCTATAACTAAATAGTGTTATAAATTCATTCTTCTTCATGTTAACAAAGTAAGTTATAATAAAAAAACAGTATGTGTTTCATCTTTTAAAATAACAGTAATTCAGCTCTAATGCAATAATTCAAAATAATGGAACATAGTTATATTAACATCATTTTTAATTAGGACAGGTAAACATTTCCTTTCTATGTACAATACAAAGACACCAAACTTCTCTCCCCTTTTATTTGTATTGACACGAATGACAATAATCTTAATTTAATCCACATGACTTAACTGTATCCAATATAGTTTTTTATGTGCCATTTAAAATTAATCCATTAAAATTTAGCAAGACTAGTTTATTATTTCATTAAATGTGCCATTTAGGCAGTGCTGCCAGCGACAATTTTAGGAAAAACCTAGCCAACACGTCAAAATAAACCTAGATTAGAAGGAAAAAAAGAAGAAAAAACCTAGACATGCTAAATATAAACAAAAATGACGTCATAAGCTCCCCACCCACCCCTAATTTTAAAAGTATGTATTTAGTGTAAATGGAAGATGCAAGCAAATAGCGTAAAGGGTGTGAAGCCATTTTAAACTTCACTAAAAGTTAGGAATCAAATATTTAAGTGGAGCTTTTATTTAAAGTTGCGCGTTTTTGAAGTGACGTCACAATTCTTAAACAGCCCCTCCCCCTTGTCACTCATCTCAAAAAAGTGACTATATTCCCGCCTTCCCCGAAATCGGTTTGCCATTGGCATTTATTAATAAATTCTACATAATGATTTGTAAAAAATACTTATATCTGAATTTTTTTAATTACTTATGCCATCATCTTTATAAATCCTTTGGCAATCTTATCAGCATTCTTGGAATAATTCACTATGACTATCTGAGTCTTATATTAGATTATCTTAAGCATATACTCTATACCGCATATACTTAAGAGTATATTCTCTCATCGCCGACAGAAGAAAATGTTAGAGCCTCTAATAGTCTAATAAAATTGAATATTTTTGCTCATTCAAGTTGTTTTATCTTGTACCAGAATTTTTCAGACAGATGGCGCCACCTTTCGAATTTACTAGCATATAGCCATGGCCATAGGCATAGGTATAATAATGGAACATCATAGAGCGGCAAATATAACTGTTGCTACATACTGCTTATTTTTATTTTTTTTTAAATCGAATTATTTAGAATGTTAATTCCATATAGATCTAATTAATTATTTTGTTTCTTTCACATCGAATAATTACTTTAAAAAAATTTATATACAAAAAACCTAGATTGTGACTATTTTTGAAATAAAAAACCTAGAAACCTAGACAGGGTAAAAAAAACTAGATCTAGGTTGAAAAACCTAGCGCTGGCAGGACTGCATTTAGGTGGTGCTTTTTAGCGCATTTTCGAGATGTCGAAATCGCTATTGCACCCGTTTTGTCCGTCCGTCCGTCTGTCATCACCCTTGATCACAGCATCCATAAGTCCTAGACCCATGATGTATATATGTCTTTTGTATGCCCTGACCTGCCATTTGTGCATCAACACTCAGTTACTCGATTCGTTAAAAAACCCCGTTAAACCTACCAAAAAATATTTCGAATCGAGAGGTAACACTAGTGCAGGGAACGGCCGCCATTGCCGGAAGTTAAATACATAATCCTTCAAGCATTGAAGAGTCGTACGAAAGCGTGCAAAAGAATTAGTTTTTGTTTTTTTGTTGTTTTTTTTTTTTTTNAAATGGACAAAGGCTTCTGGAATTGTGCTGCTCACGAGGCTTGTGTGTGACCAACACTTTCTTCAAGTGCAAGGATATACATCAAGTATCTTGGAGACACCCTCGATCCCACCAATGGCACCAGCTGGACCTCATTATCACCAGGCGTGCACAACTAGCTAGCGTCCTACTCACTCGCAGCTATCACAGTGCCGACTGTGACACGGATCATTCCCTTGTCGCCAGCAAAGTACGAATAATGAGGAAAAACTCGTACCACACAAAGAAAAAGGGAAGTCCACGCATCAATACCTCCTGCATGAAAGACCCTGCGATAGCGCAGCTGTTCAAAGACAAGGTGAAGGAAAGTCTCTCAAAGATGTCCCCATGCGTCACCATTGACTCCAAATGGACGCAACTGAGAGACACAATCTATACATCCGCAATACAAGCCTTTGGCAAAAAATCTCACAAAAACACGGACTGGTTTGATGAACATTGGGACGAGATGAAACCCGTCACTGAAGCAAAAAGGAAAGCTCTTATGGCTTACAAGGAAAAGCCTACACCTGACAATTTGCATGCTTTAAAAACAGCTAAGTCACTTGCCCAAAAGGTTGCACGTAAATGTGTCAATACCTACTGGCTTAAGCTCTGTTCCAGTATACAATCAGCTGCAGACATGGGCAATGCAAAAGTCATGTACGAAAACATCAAAAAGGCAACGGGCCCCTTGACGTCAAAAGCTGCTCCCCTAAAGTCCAAAAATGGAGAAATTATTCAAGACCAGGCAGCACAGCTAAAACGGTGGGTTGAGCATTATCTGGAATTGTATTCAACAGTTACCACAGTCTCCAGCACCGCTCTAGATGACATCCCAGATATGCCACTCATGGAAGAACTTGATGTCGTGCCCACACAGGAAGAGCTGAGCAAAGCAATTGACAGTCTAGCTTGTGGAAAAGCGCCTGGGAATGATGGAATACCACCAGAGGTTCTAAAGAGTGGCAAGACAGCTTTACTCCAACCATTGCACGAGATTCTGTCCCTCTGCTGGGAACAGGGCTACATCCCCCAAGACCTAAAGGATGCAAATATAGTGACACTATATAAAAACAAAGGTGATAGGAGTGATTGCAATAATTATCGCGGCATTTCACTCCTTAGTATTGTAGGAAAGACCTTTGCCCGCGTTATACTAAAACGTTTACAAAGCCTAGCATCCCGCGTCTATCCAGAATCTCAGTGTGGTTTCCGGTCCGGTCGGTCTACCATAGACATGGTGTTCTCCATACGACAGCTCCAGGAAAAATGCAGAGAGCAGCAGATGCCACTATACATTGCATTTGTGGACCTTACAAAAGCCTTCGACTTAGTCAGTCGCAACGGGCTATTCCAAATACTGGCAAAAATTGGATGTCCCCCTCACCTACTTGCCATCATCAGACAGTTCCATGAAAATATGCTTGGCACAGTACAGTTCGATGGAGCTAAGTCAGAGGCCTTCCCTGTCAGCAGCGGAGTTAAACAAGGTTGTGTACTCGCACCAACACTCTTCGCAATATTCTTCTCTGTACTTCTTCGATACGCATTCAAGGATAGCAGTGAGGGAATCTGGTTACATACCAGAGCTGATGGAGGACTTTTCAACACTGCCCGCCTCCGAGCCAAGACCAAAACGACGGATGTCCTAATTCGAGAGCTACTATTTGCGGATGATGCGGCACTAACAGCACATACAGAATCTGGTTTGCAACAACTCGTGTCAAGCTTCTCCAATGCCTGCAAAGAATTTGGTCTGCAAATCAGCTTGAAAAAGACAAACATCATGGCCCAAGACACTCGACCTCCTCCTACCATAAATATCGATAATGAAAACTTGGAGGTTGTGGACAGCTTCACCTACTTGGGATCCAAGGTCTCCAATACACTGTCCATTGAAGAAGAAATAAACAGCAGAATTGGCAAGGCAGCCGCAACAATGGCTAAACTAAATAAGCGGGTCTGGCAAAACACCAAGCTAACGGAGAAAACCAAACTGTGCGTCTATCGAGCCTGTGTCATCAGTACACTACTATATGGGAGCGAGACATGGACCACTTATACATCACAAGAGCGTAAGCTTAACAGCTTCCATTTGAGATGCTTGCGCCTCATCCTTGGTATTAAATGGCAAGAAAAAGTGCCTAATAGTGAGGTACTAACGCGTGCCAATACCCAAAGCATGTTCTCAATTCTTAGTGAAAGACGCCTGAGGTGGCTAGGACATGTCAAAAGAATGAGCCCCGGCCGTATCCCGAAGGACCTCCTATATGGTGAACTTGCTTCAGGAAAGAGGAAAACAGGTCGCCCACGCTTGCGATTTAAAGATGTCTGTCAAAGGGACATGAAAGCAGCCAAAATACATACAAGTGACTGGGAGTGTAAGGCAGAAGACCGATCTACGTGGCGCACAGTTGTCAAAGAGGGCGTCATAGTAGCCGAGGAGCGGAGAATGGAGGAGGCTGCAGACAGAAGAGCTAGGAGAAAGGCCAAAACATTTGGAAGCACAGAACTCGTGTGTAAAAACTGTGGCAAAGACTGTCACTCAAGGATAGGACTGCACAGTCACTCGAGGAAATGCAACCCAACCCAACGGTGATGCACCATCGTCTCGCGAGACGGAAGGATGCCGGAAATTTTACACACCACACATAAGTGAAGTGTTTACACACCACAAATAAGTGAAGTGTTTACACACCACAAATAAGTGAAGTGTTTACACACCACAAATAAGTGCAGTTTACACACCACAAATAAGTGAAGTGTTTACACACCACAAAAAAGTGAAGTGTTTACACACCACAAAAAAGTGAAGTGTTTACACACCACAAATAAGTGTAGTGTTTACACACCACACATAAGTGAAGTGTTTACACACCACAAATAATTGAAGTGTTTACACACCACACATAAGTGAAGTGTTTACACACCACAAATAAGTGAAGTGTTTACACACCACACATAAGTGAAGTGTTTACACACCACACATAAGTGAAGTGTTTACACACCACAAATAAGTGAAGTGTTTACACAACACAAATAAGTGAAATGTTCGCACACCACAAATAAGTGAAGTGTTTACACACCACACATAAGTGAAGTGTTTACACACCACACATAAGTTAAGTGTTTACACACCACAAATAAGTGAAGTGTTTACACACCACAAATAAGTGCAGTTTACACACCACAAATAAGTGAAGTGTTTACACACCACAAATAAGTGAAGTGTTTACACACCTCAAATAAGTGAAGTGTTTACACACCACACATAAGTGAAGTGTTTACACGCCACACATAAGTGAAGTGTTTACACACCACAAATAAGTGAAGTGTTTACACACCACAAATAAGTGCAGTTTACACACCACAAATAAGTGAAGTGTTTACACACCACAAATAAGTGAAGTGTTTACACACCACAAATAAGTGAAGTGTTTACACACCACAAATAAGTGAAGTATTTACACACCACACATAATTGAAGTGTTTACACACCACAAATAAGTGAAGTGTTTACACGCCACAAATAAGTGAAGTGTTTACACACCACAAATAAGTGAAGTGTTTACACACCACAAATAAGTGCAGTGCACACACCACAAATAAGTGAAGTGTTTACACACCACAAATAAGTGAAGTGTTTACACACCACACGTAAGTGAAGTGTTTACACACCACACATAAGTGAAGTGTTTACACACCACAAATAATTGAAGTGTTTACACACCACAAATAAGTGCAGT
>MUZC01000527.1:109241-121577 GCA_002072015.1 Radix auricularia | reverse complement strand
GTATTATATAGAGGAGATGTTATATACAGGAAGTATTATATAGAGGAGATGTTATATACAGGAAGTATTATATAGAGGAGATGTTATATACAGGAAGTATTATATAGAGGAGATGTTATATACAGGAAGTATTATATAGAGGAGATGTTATATACAGGAAGTATTATATAGAGGAGATGTTATATAGAGGAAGTATTATATAGAGGAGATGTTATATACAGGAAGTATTATATAGAGGAGATGTTATATACAGGAAGTATTATATAGAGGAGATGTTATATACAGGAAGTATTATAGAGAGGAGATGTTATATACAGGAAGTATTATATAGAGGAGACGTTATATACAGGAAGTATCATATAGAGGAGATGTTATATACAGGAAGTATTATATAGAGGAGATGCTATATACAGGAAGTATAATATAGAGGAGATGTTATATACAGGAAGTATTATATAGAGTAGATGTTATATACAGGAAGTATTATAGAGAGGAGATGTTATATACAGGAAGTATTATATAGAGGAGATGTTATATACAGGAAGTAATATATAGAGGAGATGTTATATACAGAAAGTATTATATAGAGGAGATGTTATATACAGGAAGTATTCTATAGAGGAGATGTTATATACAGGAAGTATTATATAGAGGAGATGTTATATACAGGAAGTATTATATAGAGGAGATGTTATATACAGGAAGTATTATATAGAGGAGTTGTTATATAGAGGAGGTATCATATAGAGGAGATGTTATATACAGGAAGTATTATATAGAGGAGGTATTATATGGAGGAGGTAATATATAGAGGAGGTATTATATATAGGAAATGTTTTATACAGGAAGTATTATATAGAGGAGGTATTATATAGAGGAGATGTTATATACAGGAAGTATTATATAGAGGAGATGTTATATACAGGAAGTATTCTATAGAGGAGTTGTTATATACAGGAAGTATTCTATAGAGGAGATGTTATATACAGGAAGTATAATATAGAGGAGATGTTATATACATTAAGTATTATAAAGAGGAGATGTTATATACAGGAAGTATTATATAGAGGAGGTATTATATAGAGGAGGTATTATATAGAGGAGGTATTATATAGAGGATGAATTTTCCAATTAGCATTTAATTTATGGTAAAGATAAATTTTTATAATCAAAATTTTCTTTATTTTAAAATCCCTTTTATTAACTTCACCGTCTTGTCCTTATGTGTGTCTGTCGTGGACCCGCCCTCGGAAAAAACAAAAGTAAATTAAACAACCCGTGAA
The DNA here is from genome assembly GCA_002072015.1 of Radix auricularia. NCBI lineage: Eukaryota > Metazoa > Mollusca > Gastropoda > Lymnaeidae > Radix > Radix auricularia. The sequence continues at coordinate 120,294 of MUZC01000527.1, read as the reverse complement.
AAACAAAGTTTTTTTACCATAAATATCTTATATGGGATAATGTGAGACGACTCAAGAATCGATTATGTTTAATATAACATTATTGACTTTTGATTTTCCGCTGGCGGGACCAAGAGACAGACGAAACTGTGAAGTTAATATAATAGATTTAAAAATTACCCACTTCCCGTGATCCTATCGAGCTGAAATTTTTGCACATGGCCTTTTATCACATAACAATGCATTGTATCCATATTTCAAATCGATCGAATGTACCGTAATTAAATTAATGAATTTTAGACGACCTCAACTTATAACTAAGTAGTATGTGAATGTTTGTGCTAGTCTGTCGCGTGTTTCGTATTATATTGAACATAATCAATACTTTTAGTTTTTCTCTGATATATAAGTAAAGTTATTTACAGTCAAAAACTTTGTTCGTACGGGTTGTTTAATTATTTACTTTTGGTCAGCGTTTCTATTTGTTTTCTGTTAAGACAGCACTTGCATATTTGAGATGCGATTGTGAATGAGAGAAATGTGATCATTGCAGAATATCATAACAATAAAGAGAAGACTTACACGCCACCCATCGCATACACGCCACCCATCGATTATCCGAGTTTACAACACAGAATAATCTCTGGTGTTCTCATCCTGATAACATGTGTAGTCATCTCTTGTGAAAATATCCGTAGTCAAATATTTGGAATGAATGGAAATCTAAAGATGTATCTACTCTTATATTAACACTATTTAGAAGAGTGGCATGAAATCTCAATTTTTTAAATGAAAAGCTGTCGAGGTAAAACCAGACACAATGAAATTTGTTCATAATTGAACTGACTAAAACGTTCCTAATTGCCTCCTCATAGGTTTGCTCTATAAGCTATACGTCTACTAACGAATATGAGAGCCGATGTCTGGATTCACTAGTGAGTAACAGTAAAATATTCGAAGGTTTTCATAAACATCACTAGTTCACAGTCAAATATCCTTCCACGTATACTAATATGTATATACATATATATATGTTTGATATTATTTATAAAAAGTGTTAAGAACAGGTGATCATTAAGCAACTACTTAAATCGCTGACACTTGTTTTTATTATTGTGACCTTTGTAGCAGGAGCAGAAAATAATTGTTAATTTATTTTGAATAATTTTACAAATGATTTCATGGTAATTTGATGACATGCAGGATGGACAGGGGGGGGGCTGCTGGATATCCCAGCGCTCACACTTACATTAATCAGTGGCGTAGCTGGGAATTTGTAGGGTTTTGGGGGCCCGGGGAGACTTACCTCTTTGGGGGCCCCCCAGTGGCGGATTTAGGTGTGTCTGCGTGGGGGGGCCAGGAGAATTTTAGGGGGCGCCGCCAAAATTTTACTAATATCAGAGCATTGGGTAAATACTAGGGCTGTTAACGATTAATTTAAATTTAATTGTTAACTTTTGAAATATTAATGATTAATTAAACGTTAATTTCGATTAAAGCCAAAAATGTTAATTTATGATGTCATAAGTAACACTCATTTCACGTTCTTGTTCAAAATCTAAATAACACTGGCATATCTCACTTATATGTCTACTTTTCACCAACTACGCAAAAAGACAAGTGTGTTGACATTAATTGGTTCAAGTGATGAGCGGATCTAATTGACAATATAACCAGCCGAGCTGAATAATCATTCACATGGAACTGAGAAAACTTAAACTGGTATGCTCAAAATGGTATTGGCAAGGAATGACCTTATCGGATATCGGTGTTCATTAATTTTCCACCATTGCACAGGATTAATGGATTCAAGAACTTCCATCTCCATTTTGTAACGCAGTAATTCATCAGAAGAGCTGTCGTCATTTCTCTGTTTCAGAGTCAAACTCCATTACTGCCATTACCAAAATGTTCGTGTAATCTTCAGGAAATTATTTATCAGCCGCATTTTTAAAAAAAAAAATATTTTTTTTTACTTCAAATTATTTTTAAGTGATGGGTCGATTAATGGTTAAAAATAATTTAATCCTTAAAATTTTTAAGGCTTAGTCGAGAAATTAATCGTTAATATCCGCAAACGTTTTCAATACTAATTATTAGCCTACTAATTTAGTAAAATTTCCAAATTAACAAACAAGTCACACAGAAGAAACAATATAAACAGATATGTTTTCAAAATAGTAACGTATATTTATTTCAATAGTATATTTATTGATCTAAGAAAGAGACTTAGTTTATGCGAATTTGTATAGAGCCCTATATTGTGATGCATGCAAATTTTTAAAGGTATAATATTCAAGAATGCTTCTTCTAGGTTAATGTGTTTGTAGATTTTGCATAAACTTCGAAGAGGATCTGTATTTTCTTCCAACATTTGTGATGGATCAATACACTATACATAAATAGCTGCGCCCCTAAAGTCATTAAATCGATCATCTATTTATTTTAGAAGTGTATCCAAGATAGTGAAGTACGTTTCAGATTTAAAACTGTTAGTTGGATCATTAGCCCTTTCATCTCTACTAAGTTCACCTGCCTTACTTTTATTTTCTGCAATTCGCGTTTCTTTAAATTTTGTTTTTAACATCTAGTTTGGAACAATTTTCGTTAATAAATTATTAGACATCTACTTTCAGAATTTTAAAAAGCTTGATCGCTTCTCATTTCAACAAACTTATTTCTTCCAACATCGATCAATCGTTTTGCAATTGCAATGTCAATACTCTTGAGCTGCAAGTGGTTTGATAACATGAAAATATCAACCAACTTTTGTACAAATAGCATCAGAAAAAACAAAAGAATATTTTGTTATTAAAGCAGATAGTCCCATTGCTTCTGCTCTGACACTTCCTTTATGTTATGTCGATGGCCTTGAAATTATATCTTCTAGANTTTCAGCTGTGCCAAAAACAACTGTATACATCACTGTTTACAGACATTGCTTTGATAGTGACCAAATTCAAAACATGAGTACAACAATGAACATAGATGGCATTGTATGAAGGTTTGAAGGCCACTCTTAGTTCAAGACATCACAGATGAGCCAACATATGCCTTTCCTCCTCAGATTGTGATATCAATGTCTCGCTTTTGTAATATGTAGTTCCACAACATGTCCTGATTTTGAATCTGAACGTAAAATGACATCTTATCAATTTTTAATATATCAATGGTCCGTCTAATCGATAATTACAGAAAATACATGTTCATTATCAATTACTGCCGATAATTCAGATGCAAATGATTGAATTAAATCAATCTGTACATTATGAATTAAATAAATTTCATTTTTCTTTTAAACTCTAGATGACTCTCCAAAGTGGAATCATAGTTGGCTAATAAACTTGTGATTTAACAAATATTTCAAGTATTTCTACAACTAACATCACTTAAGTCTAAAGCAAGAATTTTCTCTGTGTACTCTGAATAGCAAACCTTGTTTTGCTAAAAATCAAGAAAAACGTCACGTTTATCATTCGTTTCAATATTTCTCTATTCTTTTCCACTTAGCGACGCTCCTGACTGACCAAAACAGATATTACTGTTTTGAAATACGATATTTAGTAAGCCAATATTGTCGTATTGCAGTTTAGTGTTGATTAAATTTTTCGTGTTTAGCATCCTTTTTTTTATGCTCTGGTTACACCTTTTTAGTGTTCATGAGAGCGTCTAAGGGGGGGGGCGCCATTTTAGACCCAACTGGAGCGCGGGGGGGCGATCCGCCCCCCTGCCCTATAGCTAAATCCGCCACTGGGGCCCCCACATACCTGTTGGTGGTGTGATATTTAATGGAAACAATTTCGGACACTAATTTGGGGTCCACCCTGAAGTGGGGGCCCGGGGGACTTTCGAATAGGGCCCTCTCCCCTAGCTATGCAAATGATATTAATAACATTTGTACCGGAAACGCCCGGTTACCGGCGGGCTAATTTTAAACAGAGATGTCTAACCGAGATCGCAGACTACGACAGGCAGTGCACGGGCGGGGGTGTCGCCGTACAAGACAAATGTCGGCGGTGCTGTGAGACCAATCAGTGTGTCAAGAATATCACAGACCTCATGCACCATGTCGTGGGTGAGTAAAAAATGTGAAATAGATTATTTTGGTACGTGGCGTAGCTTTGTTGAGCCGTTGTCATACAGATGGGAGAGGTTGCGCGACAAACTCACACTAGCAAAGGAATATGAACTTAGAAATTAAAAGATTGTCCGACAGGACCAGTGGTCAAGGTTTTTCTGTGGTAGACTGACCTCATAGCACTGACCCGGTCAGCAATTTAATAACATGCCATTGATTACAATACTGGTGCTAGAAAGACAATTATAGCTTTACTGGGGATTCGTAGATTAAATACTCAATTAAAATGTATGCATTCATTCGATATTGTGTTAATTATTTTGCTTTTAATCGTTGTAGTTTTCTTAATTGTTATAACGCAGTATTAATTCATGTCAATATAGTTTTTAATTCATCACGCTATTTAGATCTATATAAAAAATAAATAAACAAATCATTGGACATCAAGTCGTGAAATTGCAAGAAATCAACGTGTAATCTTTGGTTTTAAAGCTTTTGAAACAATAAAATTAAATAAAGCCTATTTTAAACGCAACACTCTTCCTAAATTAACAGCTTTTTAATTAACGAGTTACAATAAACTTGACTGGCATACCAACATGTCCTCTGTATAAACAACAACATGACTGACATACCAACATGCCCTCTGTCTAAACAACACCATGACTGACATACCAACATGCCCTCTGTTGACCCACAGATCCTGGCATGTTCTGCCCAGGTCACTGCTCTGTTACTGACACGGCATCTTGTCTCCTGACCGGAACCCGGTGCTTCACGGAAGAGGTACGTATACATCAGGGCCACGGGGTGGGCTTATTTCTCTCATCGGCCCATTAAATACTCAGAAAAAAATCGTATTTCCTATAAATCCTTCCTCCTTCCTCCTTCCTCCCATCCGGCATTTGGCCGGGGAGTGGGTGGTCTGAACGAGACAGAAAAACAAACACATTCTCAATGTTTAAGACTGTAATGAAAATACGAAACAAGGCATACACCATGGATAAGCATAGGACGCAATAATCTTTTGTAATTATGGAACGTCTTTCTCGCATAGGATACGATAGTTTACTTTTTATTTGCCACAAGATTTACTTACATTAAAAATCTGAGTCAATAGTTCAGTTATTAGTTCAGTTATTAGTTCAGTTATTTGTTCAGTTATTTGTTCAGTTATTAGTTCAGTTATTTATACTGTTACACTTTCTTCTTCCACTTTTCTTTCGTTTTCAATCTTACAATGCCCTTTAGGCATACTGTTTGATAACACAAGAGAGAGAGAGAGAGAGAGAGAGAGAGAGAGATAAAGAGAGAGAGAGAGAGAGAGAGAGAGAGAGAGAGAGAGAGTAGACTTAAGAACTAATAGGATATGTAAGAAAACATAGTAAAGAAACATATGATTATTTTGTCTAATGCAATAAACTTTTTACTTGTACTTTTAATTCTGAGATCTTGTAAAATGAATTAAAATTTTGAATTTCTGCTCTCAAATTTGCCAGAAATTTTGTTAAATTAAATTTAAACTCATCAATATTCCATAAAGATTTACATTTTTATACATTGTATTAAAGCACGATATTATGTTCCTTATAAAAAAATAATCTCAAAATTGTTGATGAACTATTTCATGATAAAACTGTGTTTGACTTTCTCACCTGCCCGAAGTTCTGTAGGATTGAAGTTGATGAAAACTCTCGAATAACTGGTACATGTACACCTGACCCACAGATCCTGGTAAGAAATTTTTCTTAAAGTTAATATTCAAATTTCTACCTATTTAAAAAACAAATTAACAAAGCAAAAAGTAAAAAATGACCAACTTTCCGCTATGCTATCAAGCTTAAATTTTGCACATAGACTTGGGTCACCTAACAATGCATTGCATAAAAATTTCAGATCGATCAAATGTACCGTAATCAAATAAATGCACTTTTAGTTTATCTCTGTATAAATGTATGGTAGCAGTCTGTTGTTGACATTCACGTGTTTGCTGGAGTTCAGTCTCACCATCGGCGACCACCCCTCAACCCCCCTCCCAACGCCCGATTTACAGCAAGGGGAGTTTACTCACGTTCAGTCTGTAAATGTTCGAACATAGTCAAAAATTTAAGTTCTGTCTCATATAGAAGTGATTTATAGTCAAAAACTTTGTTTTTACGGGTTGTTTATTTCTCTTTTCTTTTATTTAAATAGAAAGCTCTGAACATGAGATTGTTTTTGAAATACACATGAAATAAAATAGTACAAGATGTACTTCTTGTCAGATCGTAAGGCAATAGTTATCATGGAAGACAACCTCATCTTTACTAAAAAAAAAAACAAACAGTGCTATACAAAGAATTGACCCATTGAAATTATCAGAGTTTGAACATTTTTAAGGCGCTAGCCAGTGGCGTAGCTATGGATTTTTAAAGATTTGGGGGCCCGGGGGCTTTGCCTCTTTCGATTGCCCTGCATACATGGCGCTGGCGTAATATTTAATGTAAAAAAAAATTCTGACATTCCTTTTGGGGCCCCCCTCAAGTGTGGGGATCATTTGAATTTGAACCCCATTCCCCCTGATCTAGCTACGCCACTGGCGATAGCTTCTAAAAGAGTTTGAAATCAGCATTCAACGCTCTTATGGCTAATCGGAATATTGTCTTTCAAAAGAAAAAAGTTCAGAAAATAAAATGAAAATTTCCAACCCACTGGCAATATTTGTGTCTATACAGAAATGTCTTGACGACAGACAGAGACAACCCTGTTGGATTCCGCCATACCCGTTCCATCAGTCATCCGGGTGTGTGGTTGACTGCTGCAGCACAACCCAGTGTATAGTTGACTATTTCGGTTCACCAATAGGTACGATGAATTCGTAACATTATTATCATTATTTATTTTATTATTATTGTTGCTATTAACATCATTTATCATTATTTATATTATTATTATTGTTGTTATTAACATCATAATCATCATTAATATTTATTATCATTATTTATTTTATTATTATCGTTGTTATTAACATCATTTATCATTATTTATTTTATTATCATTGTTGTTATTAACATCATAATCATCGTTGATATTTATCATCATTATTAACAGTAATGGTTTTATTTACCTCAAATTAGTAACAGCCCGATTATTTTATCTATGCATAGAAACATTCTTACTCTCCTTCATATAAGAGCTATGTTAACAATAAAAGTGAAGTCAGGACGCTGGTCTATATTTACAATGAGTGTCTATGCATAGAAACAAGCCTCCTGACATTTTTATGAGAGCGATGTTAACAATAAAAGTGATATCATGACTCTTGCCCATAAGGGGCCGTCCATAAAGTACGCCACGCTCAAGAGTGGGGGAGGGTTGTAAGAAAGTGTGACAGTTTGTGACAGGAGTTAGGGGAGGGGGGTGTCCGGCCATGTGTTACGTCACGGTGTTTTATATTAGATTCTAATTATTTTGTTAATTAATAAAAAATATATTTGTTTTCGAAAGTGTGACGTACTTTAGGGGCAGGGGAGAGGGTTCGAGATTTCTGACAGTTTGTGACGGGGGGGGGGGGATGGTCAAAAATAGCGTGACGTACTTTATGGACGGCCTCTATTCAAAATGAGTTGAACACATTCGGAAAGCTGTATCAACCAAGACACATTAGTTTCACTTATTAGACCTCAACCTTTATAGCTAATCTTTAAATAACAGAAGTATGTGTTTTTTTTTCGTGTGCAGGTAGCTTCCCCCTTACAGTCACTACATTGGCTCCCACAACCGTCCAACAAGGTATTGATATTATTTTGTAATAGCTTTATTTGAAGGAATTGAGTCCAGTTAAAAGCTTGGAGTAATTTCCATTTAGTTTTTTAGTGGGGTGGGGATACAAGGTCTGTAACCTATAGCATTAAGTTACACCACTGTTATCTATTCTTGATTTATTTTGAGAATCCGTCTTATTAAGACATTTTTAAAAAAATGTATACAATAACCCAAATTTCAGTTTTGTAAATTTTTCCCAAAACAATAATATTAAAAACAGATTCAGTCAGTGGCGTCACTAGGCGGTGCGGTTGGGGCGGGGGTGATCAGAATGTAAAATTCTGTATGTTCCCGTCATTTGCCACTGGAACTCTCGTAGAAGTTCTATGGGTTAAATCGTGAGGGGGTGACACCATGAGCTACCACCCCAGGTGGCACCAACCCAAGTGACGCCTCTGGATTCTGTTACAATATAAGAAAAACTGATTTGTGTGATGAAATGATTTCCTAGAAATTCGCATGTTTTCATTTCTTGGTTAATTTACTTCATAATTTATGAAATCATTTTTTTCTCCTTTGGAATAATGTTAAATATCTCTCAATATGACAAACAAAGAGACAATAATTCCCTCGATGTTATAATCTTCGTGTCAGTGACAACACTGACAGCAGTGACAATAGTGACAACAGTGAAAGAAACAAGTTTATTCTCGCCTACCATCCCCACAAAATCAGAACGAAGCGATATTTTTCGTGAAACACCTCGCTATTCTCGTGATACTCACAGCGTCTTCTCGGACCCACCCCTCACTGTGTTCCGGAGAGACCAAAATCTGCGCGACCTCCTAGTGCGCAGGCGTCTTTCTACTCCCTGGTCTTATTTCGGTGCAAAACCATGTGACAGTTGTCACTGCGGGACTAGCTACTTTGATACTTATACTGTCTGGGTTATCTTATCTTATCTTATCTTATCTTATCTTAGATATACAGACGCTCCTTCTATGCACAAGATAATTGCGTCCACAGACCATGACGGATGATCTGTTGGCAAGTGATGCAGCGGTCACAGGCCACGGCTATAGGGGTTCCACGCATTACCCCATCCGCATAACTATTGTTAGTTAGGTACCCATTCAGAGCTGGGTGACTCGGGGACTCCTTGGTTAAGCCAAAGGAACAGATCCTCCCCTGTTAGTCGTTCATGATAAGAAACGGCTTTCTATGTGATGGCCGCACTTTTGTCGACACCATTGTTTACAAACGTTGTTTCGCCACCTACACTGGTGATACGGGAAAGCGCCCCTCAAATCACATTGCTGAAGACATACGGTAGATAAACAGTATCCTGTATCCAGGCATCTCAGCAGACCATATTCGGGGTGGGGGGTTGTTGGTAAATGACCTATCTGTCACAGCTATCCTCTCCTGGACTAATAAGTCCGGCAAGATCAGACCTGAGAGGAGACTTATTCTAGAATCTTGTCACCTCTGTCAAAGTGTGATGGATGTGGTGTTCTCACTAAATATTGAAACTTCGCCACCCCCATCGGTTTAAAAACATGTGTCCTACTATTCCTGGACTTCTTTCTTGTTAGACGACCCGCCATTACATCACGGCTACGTTTTTATTTTAGCTCACTTTTTTTTTTTTTTTTTTTTTGGTTCGCTGGCTTTTTTCTTTTAATTTTCATTCCAAATCGAAAAATGTAATTAGATCTATATTTTTGAATATATGAGAAAAAAAAGTAATAATTTTCTTTCCCCCTTTTTTTTTTGTGTTTGTTTGTCAAGAGCGCAAATGTTACGAAACATGTAACAGTGGCCTCTGTACTAATCATTTGCGGGTAACTGAGTGTCCTGGTCAACTTTGTATGATGACAGTCCAGGATACCGCTGGTGGAGGTAGAACCTTAACACGAAGGTGAGTTTTGGTTATAATGTATCGAATTCTGAATGTGTACTCGTGACGTTGACTTTAATTCTGAATGTGTACACGTGACGCACGTTGACTTTAATTCTGAATGTGTACTCGCGACGTACGTGGACTTTAATTCTGAATGTGTACTCGTGACGTTGACTTTAATTCTGAATGTGTACTCGTGACGCACGTTGACTTTAATTCTGAATGTGTACTCGCGACGTACGTGGACTTTAATTCTGAATGTGTACTCGTGACGTTGACTTTAATTCTGAATGTGTACTCGTGACGTACGTTGACTTTAATTCTGAATGTGTACTCGTGACGTACGTTGACTTTAACTCTGAATGTGTACTCGTGACGTACGTTGACTTTAATTCTGAATGTGTACTCGTGACGTACGTTGACTTTAATTCTGAATGTGTAGTCGTGACGTACGTGGACTTTAATTCTGAATGTGTACTCGTGACGTTGACTTTAATTCTGAATGTGTACTCGTGACGTTGACTTTTCTACTGACATGTTTAAGGATGTGCTGGCTATGCTGTATTCCTTAAAGTCACCCGACAAACAACAAACAAAGTTTGAAGAAAACCAAAATCATCAAATCAGTCACTGCGCAACAATTTCGACGATATTCTTATGGAACGTAACTACCAGGGATGCCGTCAAACTGCGCAGATTATCATAATTATTTTTTAAATGGTGTTTGGGGTGAGGGAGAAGTTTAAGATTTATGATGCAGAAATTGTCAAAAATCTTTTTTTTTAATTCTCTTGTGAAATCTTTTATTAAATTTTCGTCTGTGTGTTGGGGCGAGAGACCAGTCGGCATAAAGTTAGTGAGAGGGACTTTTGTTCAGAATATATATATATATATATATATTATGGCGCGGACTGTTTTAATTTTTTTTTCGATTAATAGCGAAACAATTGAATCGATAAATCGATTAATCATATTTATATAACTCATATATAAATCCCGTTCAGTTCCGATACATTATTTCGCAAAATCGGTTAAGTCGTGGTAATTCCATGGCTCCCAAATTTGTGACGTAGCAGCTAATTCGATCTGCTATCAAAGAAAAAAAGAATGAAAATCCCTTTTTCTTTACATATGCACATCTAAATAAAAAAATAACAATATGCGAAGAAAATATGCAAGTAACAAAAAAATTTATTATTTAAACATTGGAAAAAAAATAGAAATAGTTTCTTTAGTTTTAATACAAATTTATTCTCTCAAATCAATTATAATCGATAAAGTAATTTTACGATTTATCGAATAATTAATCGGTAATTTTTCAGCCCTTCCTGATATATATTTATTATATA
>MUZC01000527.1:88452-106954 GCA_002072015.1 Radix auricularia | reverse complement strand
CCACAAACTTGTTATGGCTGTGCACGTTCCACAAACTTGTTATGGCTGTGCACGTGCCACAAACTTGTTATGGCTGTGCACGTGCCACAAAATTGCTATTGCTGTGCACGTGCCACAAACTTGTTTTGGCTGTGCACGTGCCACAAACTTGTTATGGCTGTGCACGTGCCACAAACTTGTTATGGCTGTGCACGTGACAGAAACTTGTTCTGGCTGTGCACGTGCCACAAACATGTTATGGCTGTGCACGTGCCACAAACTTGTTATGGCTGTGCACGTGACAGAAACTTGTTACGGCTGTGCACGTTCCACAAACATGTTATGGCTGTGCACGTGCAACAAACATGTTATGGCTGTGCACGTGCCACAAACTTGTTATGGCTGTGCACGTGACAGAAACTTGTTCTGGCTGTGCACGTGCCACAAACTTGTTATGGCTGTGTACGTGCCACAAACTTGTTATGGCTGTGCACGTGCCACAAACATGTTATGGCTGTGCACGTGCCACAAACCTGTTATGACTGTGCACGTGCCACAAACTTGTTATGGCTGTGCACGTTCCACAAACTTGTTATGGCTGTGCACGTGCCACAAACTTGTTATGGCTGTGCACGTGCCACAAACTTGTTACGGCTGTGCACGTGCCACAAACATGTTATGGTTGTGCACGTGCCACAAACATGTTATTGCTGTGCACGTGCCACAAACTTGTTATGGCTGTGCACGTGCCACAAACTTGTTATGGCTGTGCACGTGCCACAAACTTGTTATGGCTGTGCACGTGCCACAAACTTGTTATTGCTGTGCACGTGCCACAAACTTGTTTTGGCTGTGCACGTGCCACAAACTTGTTATGGCTGTGCACGTGCCACAAACTTGGTATGGCTGTGCACGTTCCACAAACTTGTTATTGCTGTGCACGTGCCACAAACATGTTATGGCTGTGCACGTGCCACAATTATGTTATGGCTGTGCACGTGCCACAAACTTGTTATGGCTGTGCACGTGCCACAAACTTGTTTTGGCTGTGCACGTGCCACAAACATGTTATGGCTGTGCACGTGCCACAAACATGTTATGGCTGTGCACGTGCCACAAACTTGTTATGGCTGTTGTCGTGCCACAATCTTGTTATGGCTGTGGACGTTCGACAAACTTGTTATGGCTGTGCACGTGCAACAAACTTGTTATGGCTGTGCACGTGCCACAAACTTGTTATGGCTCTGCACGTGCCACAAATTTGTTATGGCTGTGCACGTGACAGAAACTTGTTATGGCTGTGCACGTGACAGAAACTTGTTCTGGCTGTGCACGTGCCACAAACTTGTTATGGCTGTGCACGTTCCACAAACTTGTTATGGCTGTGCACGTGCCACAAACTTGTTATGGCTGTGCACGTGCCACAAACATGTTATGGCTGTGCACGTGCCACAAACTGGTTATGGCTGTGCACGTGCCACAAACTGGTTATGGCTGTGCACGTGCCACAAACTTGTTATGGCTGTGCACGTTCGACAAACTTGTTATGGCTGTGCACGTTCCACAAACTTGTTATGGCTGTGCACGTGCCACAAACTTGTTATGGCTGTGCAAGTGCCACAAACTTGTTATGGCTGTGCACGTGCCACAAACTTGTTATGGCTGTACATGTGCCACAAACATGTTATGGCTGTGCACGTGCCACAAACATGTTATGGCTGTGCACGTGCCACAAACTTGTTATGGCTGTGCACGTGCCACAAACTTGTTATGGCTCTGCACGTGCTACAAATTTGTTATGGCTGTGCACGTGACAGAAACTTGTTCTGGCTATGCACGTGCCACAAACTTGTTATGGCTGTGCACGTTCCACAAACATGTTATGGCTGTGCACGTTCCACAAGCTTGTTATGGCTGTGCAAGTACCAAAAACTTGTTATGGCTGTTCACGTACCAAAAACTTGTTATGGCTGTGAACGTTCCACAAACGTGTTATGGCTGTGCACGTTCCACAAACTTGTTATGGCTGTGCACGTTCCACAAACTTGTTATGGCTGTACACGTATCAAAAACTTGTTATGGCTGTGCACGTATCAAAAACTTGTTATGGCTGTGCACGTACCAAAAACTTGTTATGGCTGTGCACGTTCCACAAACTTGTTGTAAGAAGGAAATAAACGTTGAATTTCGTCAAATTTTGTATTAAAATCTACACCTATAAAAGAATGTAATTAAGAATGGGAAACTAGACGAATTTACATTTAATAATTTAGTCAATGGGAAACTAGATGAATTTACTTTTATTAAATTAGTCAATGGGAAACTAGATGAATTTACTTTTATTAAATTTTCAATGGGAAACTAGACTAATTTACTTTTAGTATATTAGTCAATTGGGAAACTAGACTAATTTACTTTTAGTATATTAGTCAATTGAAAACTAGACTAATTTACTTTTAGTATATTAGTCAATGGAAAACTAGACTAATTTTCTTTTAGTAAATTAGTCAATGGGAAACTAGACTAATTTACTTTTAGTATATTAGTCAATGGGAAACTATACTAATTTACTTTTATTATATTAGTAAATGGGAAACTAGACTAATTTACTTTTAGTAAATTAGTCAATGGGAAACTAGACGAAATTTCTTTTAAAAGTTATTCTCCTTTAATTTCATCCATTGAGTCATTAGAGGATCACCAGAGGATCACCAGGGGATCACCAGGCGTTTTTCGGATCAGATTACCAGCAAAATAACGATTGCGGGTCATGTGATCTTTTTTCCAAGGGAGAAAAACCTCAGAAAATTACAAGACGAAGACTGAGATTAATATTCCATGGGTCAGTGGAGTCCAACATGGACATTCCGTGTCATCCATGGGTCAGTGGAGTCCAACATGGACATTCCGTGTCATCAATGGGTCAGTGGAGTCCAACATGGACATTCCGTGTCATCCATGGGTCAGTGGAGTCCAACATGGACGTTCCGTGTCATCCATGGGTCAGTGGAGTCCAACATGGATGTTCCGTGTCATCCATGGGTCAGTGGAGTCCAGCAGAGACAACAAACATGTAAGCATTTGATACTAAAGAAGTTATTAAGGAGATAACTGACCCACGCCGCCCAGCAGTTTAGAATGACCGCGCAGCAAATTTTGTAAAATATTGCACTAAATTGGATGTTTTGTTCTTGTTTTTTTACAGGTACCCACGAACCTGAAACGTTGTCTCAATGGCCCGTTGTCTCAAAGGCCCGTTGTCTCAATGGCCCGTTGTCTCAATGGCCCGTTGTCTCAATGTCCCGTTGTGTTAAATCACCATCAACATTAAAATATAAATGAACTCCTGTTTATAATGATTTATTTTGAGAGCAATAACATTTATTTTTCCATTTGTCGGGATACAAGATTTAAGTTAAAGAAGCAAATGTTTTCTCAATCAACATTTAGGACATGGTAAGGGTCAAGCAACATTTAGGACATGGTAATGGTCAAGCAGCATTGAGGACATGGTAATTGTCAAGCAACATTTAGGAAATGGTAATGTCTGTGGGTCATCCATCAGTCTGACATGGGTCGACGAAAGTTTCAACGCCTTCTGTCATGTACGGTAACAGTGGAACCCTGTGAAGAAAGAGAAATGTCAAGTGAATATAATTGTTCATTAAATATACCGTAGATTTATGTTAGACCATACCTAAAGTGTGTGTTAGACCAGACCTAAAGTGTGTGGTAGACCATACCTAAAGTGTGTGTTAGACCATACCTAAAGTGTGTGTTAGACCATACCTAAAGTGTGTGTTGCACCAAACAATGGTGAATGTCACAACATACCATTGATGTTTTGTATGCCCAATAGAAGATGAAATGAACAGCATACCAATGTGTGTATTGTCTCTTACATTAGGTAAATAATCACAGCATAACTTTGGTGTTGAGTTACCCACTAAGACATGTGAATATCACGTTTGACTTTGGGTGATGTAGCACAATAATATGTTATCCATCGTTAACTATTGTCCTAATATAAATGGCACATACGGTCGTTGGTGCTTATTTGTTTTCATTTCCTACATTTATATTTACAAGATGTGTTTCATTAACTATTTCTTTGCAAATTTCTATTTTTAAAATAGTTTTCGCTGACCACTATTGAATCTAAAAGGTCTAGCCAAAAACTAGAATTAAGAGTTGTGTTGTAATAAAAACTAAGTATAACACATAATTGAGACTTATTTGAACGTGTTCAATTTTCTGCTGGAAAACATCCCAGGTACTATTGCCATAACGCGATGAGAAGGTGTGGGGGTGTCAGGGGGGGCGATCTTTTATCCTGGGACCGCATTTTCAGAATTTTGTTTCGGGACAATGCAGGATTTAAACGTTTTAGGTGAGAGAGAGAGAGATTGAGGGAGAGGGGATGAGTGAGAGAGAGATTGAGAGAGGGAGAGATCAAACAAATACCGCTAAAAGACTTACCTGACTCCTGATTTCCTCATAATGATAGGGAGGCGATTTTCCCCTCCTTGGACAACTTGTTAAGAACGATAAAACTTTCCGAGTCACAAGTCCAGACGGAGGTGTACATGGGGACCGACTGAAACATTGGAAACCAATTCTTTTATTTCATTATTTATGCGTATTAACGAGTGTTCTGGTACGAGGCTTGTTGTGGTGTGAGGCTCATTGAAGGAGAAATAAAGAAGTGCCTTAACGTCAGTGGCGTAGCTAGAGGGGGTGGAGGAGGCGGTCCGCCCCTGGCGGCACACATTTTGAGGGCGGCATTTGGAGGCACTTAAAAAGTACAGCCATTTCCGACAACCGCCGTTAAATTATTTTAAGGGTTAAAACCAAGGTGAAAAAAACTATTCATAATTTCGAGTCTTAATTAAAGAGTCACACAACATTTGTTGATTACATATTGGTTGTTACACGCAAACTCGTTAATA
This sequence comes from Radix auricularia, assembly GCA_002072015.1. Taxonomy (NCBI): domain Eukaryota; kingdom Metazoa; phylum Mollusca; class Gastropoda; family Lymnaeidae; genus Radix; species Radix auricularia. The sequence goes on along the minus strand of MUZC01000527.1, from coordinate 102,026 downwards.
AATTTAATATCGCTCAAAAAACGTATTTATTTGTTTGAGAAATCAATCGGTATACGCAGCTGATTTATGAAAACTACACACAAAAGCACGTCACTACTAGGCCAAAAAATATGTGCTATTAATATCGCCACGGAAATTTTGGCTTTGAATTTCCACATGCGCAGAATGATTCGCGAACAAAAGCCTATATGACGTCGTGGTTCAAACTTGTATTTTACTTGCAGGTAGTAATTTATGTTACTCTTTCAGTTTTCATAAAAGTATAGTAAGGGAATTATTAAAATTTAAATTTATGTAGATTTTATTGCACTTAAGTAGCACACATTAAAATACGGTTATTTATTAAAAGTTAACGCCTATCCAATTAAAGTAATGAGCAAATAATTTGAATTATGACAACAATATGAAAATATTCAACACTCTGTTAATTAACACCACAATCGGCAAAAATAATTAAAATTGACATCTGATAAGTAACTAGTAAAACAAGATCAGATGCTGTAATTCTACTTGATTCCTTGCAACCTTTTTCTTTTCTATGTTTTATGTTATCTCAATTCATGGCAACTCGGGGTTTTTAAAAAAAAATATAAATGCTATCCCATATCATGTAACAAAGCGATATGCTAATACAAAAAGCTTTTATATCAACCAAAACAATTTGTGAAGAAATATGAGTGGTGAAAATTCAGAAGACGTTGTTATATCTTTAGAACAAGAAGTGCAACGAGAATTGATTTTATCAATGGATAGAATTTAAAATAAAATAAAAGAACTCTTTGATCAGGTGCATATCTATGCAAGAAAATATTCGTATGTAATACCATATAATACCATATTACCTACTAAATGAAGAATTTGCACATCAAATAAATTAGTCTTTCGACATTGACAAAGAAAATTTCAATATTGAAAGAAAAACGATCCCGGTTTTTATTGCTGTACCTAAACTACTAGATGAAGGCATTACGTTATAAAAACGAGGAGAAAAACCCTTTTGTCTATTAAAATTTATTCAACTGTATAGAATCTAGATTGGAAAATTATGTACCCAACAGAAAATGTTTAATTTTGCTAAGAATTTTCTCAACAACTAGATCTATATCTACTATACTATCAGTGTTGCTATTTGTGAAAAGAGCTTCTTCAAACGGAAGTTGAAAAAAAATCTTCGTTCCACAATGAGTGATTTATGAACGTAAAATCTTGCAATATTAACCATAGAATCATAGAAGAATATATTACAAATAATTTGAAAATTCGATGGCATAATACAGAATATTTTTCTGATATGAAAGTTAATAAAGTAAATGTTTAAATATTTTTACATACTAATGTTTACAATTTCTATGTAAAAATATCATTTATCAATAAATACAAAATAAAAACATATTAATTGGTAATGCTTTTGGAATATGTGTTGCCTCGTGGTTGGGAGGTGGGGTGGACCTGCAACTTCAGTAACTTTCTTGTAAACTTAACAAAATAGTATCTTGTATTTTTATAAGTGTGTATTTACAGGTATATCATTTTATCCCTGCTTACATGATTATGACATGTAGTGGTAAAAATGTTTTCCACCTTTACTTTGCTTTAATTACAATTATTTATTCATGTCTATTTATTCATAAAAATCATCATATGATTGACTTAAGGGGCCATCCATAAATGACTTAACGCAATTTCGGCAAATTTTATAACCCCTCCCCCCTCGTCATACCTGATCATAAAATCTTCCATCTGACGTCACAATGCTCTGGCCATTCCACCCCCCCCCCCCATAAAATGTATTTTCTATTGGAAAATAAGCATGTTTCAAATCTTTTTTTTTTGTATTTGAATATGTTTTAGTGTAAGGCTGCACTATAATATCGTTACCCGCGTGAAGCTATGTAAAACGTCACTAAATAAAGTGTTATTTATCAAATATTTAAGTGGAAATTTTATTTAGAGTTGCGCGTTTATGATGTGACGTCACATTTAAAAAAAAATCCCCCCTCGTCACAAATGTGTAAATCCACCCCCCTCCCCTGGCACGTGACGTCATTTATGGATGGCCTCTTAAAAGGGCGGCTATTGGAGACCGCCCCGGGCGGCAAAAGTTCTAGCTACGCTACTGCTTAACGTTGACTTTAATCAGGTCTGTATGAGGATAGCATCAGCCCGTCTGCGAGAGACGATAGATTTATATTTTTGTGTTGAGTTTTTTTTTCTTCTAAATTTTAACCACCATTAACAATTTTTTTTCAACACATTTGAATTGAATAAATTACGGTAAGTTCATTAAAATAACCGTTTACTTTTGCTTCTAAATTTTTCTCAATATATTTTTTAAACTGTTTTATTCTGAATTTATTACATGAAATCTTGAAACTTTTGCACGCTTCTCGCGAAATCATAAATCTGATATTTATAAGTAAAAATACGTGTACAACAATTTCCTCAATCTCAAGCAACAAAAAACGTTTAAAGAACTACAATCTCAAGGAATAATTTTTTTTAAAAAAAGAACTATAATTGTATTACTCAACTTTTTAAAAGCATGGCGATCCATGACAATAAATATATTTGTAAAGTAAAATCTTTTTAACCAGTCAAACGATTAAACAAATTTCAATATTATCTAATCCTAAGTAAAACTTAGGAAAATATCTCTATAATAACTGTCTACTTCTCTCCTTCCTAACGGATACCATTTCTAGCTTTGGGTCGTGTTATTTGGGTCATCTTATTTTCTAAATGCTGTTATTCAATATCTGTGTCACTGACCCCGTCATTTTTGACGTTACAATCTGGCCAGGTGCCAAAGTACGTGTTGCCGCTGACACGCCTGTATTGTAGCACACAGTCCGGGTCAAAGGAAAAGGCTTCTAGGGGTAAAGCTTGGAGGCTGTCGAGATCGACATTTTGGGATCTGGGGAAATTAAGATATTTCGTTAAGGAAATTAGCACATTAGTTAAACACGGACATAAATGGATTTATTTTTATTTATTACTAAACATTCTACAAATGCATGCAACGTTTTTATAGATACATTTTATTTAATTGTGAAATCTTAATCACACTACTTTAGTTTATCCAAAAAAAAATTTTTTTTTAAATAAATTATATAATTCATTTTAAGGATAAATTACTCTATATAATAGGTAGAATTAGATTTTAAAATAAAATTTTAAAAAAAACCACTCCATATTTTTATCATACGTATTTCATGAAGGTGCTTTGGATGTTAATGATTGTGTTTGTTTTTATTAATGGGTCATCAAATCTCATTGTTGATGTCCATATTTACGCCCTACTGAGATAAGATGTTTTACCCTTCACAACATCAAATATTTCATGATATACAATGAATGTGGGTTTTCCAAAAAAAAAAAAAAGCCTTGCATCAAACATGTTTTCTTCTATAGATTGCAGTCCTTGCAAGATTGCAAAGAACATTGAATTCGGGTACATCACAATCTTCCATTACTGACATTACTTTAAGAAAACCACAAATTTGAACCGTGTATATTTTTTTGGATTACTTTTTTTTAATAATAAAGACATGTTTTTAAGGCTTGTTCTAAATCGATGATCTATTTGAGTAACAGCCAACTGTTAGTAGAGACGAGTATTATATATGTTTTATTAATAGAAAATTAAACGTCTTTTTAGTTTCAGCAAGCTACCAAATGTTATCAAAATATATGGTGTGAATTTTTATTATTGCTATGTTTTTTCATTTCATTAATCAGCATTTTAAGTCTAAATAAAATGATGAGGGAATCTCTGCCATGAGCAACAATCTCATGAAACAGATTCACTCTCAGCATGCCTCCTTTTTACGCCAGTAGCCTACTTACAAGCTTATGGCAGTGATGTTGTGTATTCTTTGTATTATTCTAACACCAGTACTTACAAGCTTATGGCAGTGATGTTGTACCTTCGTTGTCTTATTGTAACACCAGTACTTACAAGCTTATGGCAGTGATGTTGTACCTTCGTTGTCTTATTCTAACACCGGTACTTACAAGCTGATGGCAGTGATGTTGTACTTTCCTTGTATTATTCTAACACCAGTACTTACAAGCTTATGGCAGTGATGTTGTACTTTCCTTGTATTATTCTAACACCAGTACTTACAAGCTGATGGCAGTGATGTTGTACTTTCCTTGTATTATTCTAACACCAGTATTTACAAGCTGATGGCAGTGATGTTGTACTTTCCTTGTATTATTCTAACACCAGTACTTACAAGCTTATGGCAGTGATGTTGTACTTTCCTTGTATTATTCTAACACCAGCACTTACAAGCCTATGGCAGTGATGTTGTACCTTCCTTGTATTATTCTAACACCAGTACTTACAAGCTTATGGCAGTGATGTTGTACCTTCCTTGTATTATTCTAACACCAGTACTTACAAGCTTATGGCAGTGATGTTGTACTTTCCTTGTATTATTCTAACACCAGTACTTACAAGCTGATGGCAGTGATGTTGTACCTTCGTTGTCTTATTCTAACACCAGTACTTACAAGCTTATGGATGTGATGTTGTACCTTCTTTGTCTTATTCTAACACCAGTACTTACAAGCTTATGGCAGTGATGTTGTACTTTCGTTGTCTTATTCTAACACCAGTACTTACAAGCTGATGGCAGTGATGTTGTACTTTCGTTGTCTTATTCTAACACCAGTACTTACAAGCTGATGGCATTGATGTTGTACTTTCGTTGTCTTATTCTAACACCAGTACTTACAAGCTGATGGCAGTGATGTTGTACTTTCGTTGTCTTATTCTAACACCAGCACTTACAAGCTGATGGCAGTGATGTTTTACTTTCGTTGTCTTATTCTAACACCGGTACTTACAAGCTGATGGCATTGATGTTTTACTTTCGTTGTCTTATTCTAACACCGGTACTTACATGCTTATGACAGTAATATTGTACTTTCGTTATATTATTCTAACACCAGTACTTACAAGCTTACGGCAGTGATGTTGTACGGTTTGGCGTAGATGATTCCGTCTTCCCGCTCCGACACGACCATGATATGACGACGATAGGTGGCGCCACTGACAATTTCCTCGTACAGGAATGTGAAGTACTACAGACGTGAATTTAGTCAATACACGAACTTTGAAGTACTACAGACGTGAGTTTAATCAATACAAGAAATGTGAAGTACTACAAACGTGAGTTTAGTCAATACAAGAAATTTGAAGTACTACAGATGTGAGTTTAACAAGTAATGTGAAGTACTGCAGACGTGAGTTTAATCAATACAAGAAATGTGAAGTACTACAGACGTGAGTTTAATCAATACAAGAAATGTGAAGTACTACAGACGTTTAGTTAATACATGGAAAAGTGAAATTCTTATAATATAAATGCGTATAAAATGAGAAAAAGCAATCATATCAATAACAATAATAATAATGATAAAAATTATATTAAAATGATTATATTAATAAATAATTCAAGAAATATAAAAGCGGTAATAATAATATTGATTTTAATCTTCATAATAATAACAGTAGTCATCGGGATGACTTAAAGCAGCAGTGACTTAGAACAGCAGTGAATTAGAACAGCAGTGACTTAGAACAGCAGTGACTTAAAACAGGAGTGACTTAGAACAGGAGTGACTTAGAACAGCAATGACTTAGAACAGCAGTGACTTAGAACAGCAGTGACTTAGAACAGCAGTGACTTAGAACAGCAGTGACTTAGAACAGCAGTGACTTAGAACAGCAGTGAATTAGAACAGCAGTGACTTAGAACAGCAGTGACTTAGAACATCAATTGTTTTTGTGACAGTAGTGACTTATAACAGCAATGATTTAGAACAGCAGTGACTTAGAACAGCAGTTGTCTTTGTGACAGTATTGCTTAAATGTTAAGAGAAGCATCAACCGCGGCACCCAAGGAACTTACGGCATCAGAAACCATCTTTTATTTGAACCTCTACGGATGATCATAGATTGTTTTCTGTCTTTCAAAGTAAACCTATCTTAGATTGTTTTCTGTCTTTCAAAGTAAACCTATCTTAGATTGTTTTCTGTCTTTCAAAGTGAACCTATCTTAGATTGTTTTCTGTCTTTCAAAGTAAACCTATCTTAGATTGTTTTCTGTCTTTCAAAGTAAACCTATCTTAGATTGTTTTCTGTCTTTCAAAGTAAACCTATCATAGATTGTTTATTGTCTTTCAAAGTAGATCTATCATACATTGTGTATTGTCTTTCAAAGTAAACCTACCGGGTCAAAAGCTGGTATTCTCACGGGGATCGCCTTCTCTGAGAGGCCTTCAGAATGACCAGAGTCCAGTGGCTCCTCGATGTGCTCGCCACTCATTGAACTCAAGAACCCCAGTAAGAACTCGGACGGTGCTATAGAAGACGTCAATGAAACATATTAGTAAAAAGCATGAAAACGGAAGCATTTTTTTGTATCTGAATCTTAAAAAAAAATGTTTGCGAAGAATGAATTAATATGTCTTTTCTTCTGTGTTAAGATCAAACTCACGCGAAGCTTTCAGGTCGGCGGGTAGCGCTGCTAAAACTAAGATGACGTGCGCAAAACGACAGGACTGTACGTCGGCCATGTTTGAGCCAATCAACAGTAGACGGACACAGAGCTGGAGGTCCAAGCCACTGGTTTCCTCTGACTTTTATAGCTTGGTTTAGCTTTATGTTTTACTGCAACCCCGCATAAGTTTTACGACACCAACAACTCTCAACAGCTCTTCTGCATTGCGCGTGCTTGAAATTTAAATTTATAATCGTTTTGTATTGTCCACCTACTAGGCATCCTACTAGACCACTGTCTGAATATGTACTTTGTGTACACGGATAATATGTACTTTATGTACACGGATAAACTGGGTTAAACTCAAGTATCGTTTATAAAAGTACAGTGGTGTTTCGATAAAGTAACGAAATTCCTCTATAGAAATTTGACGTCAAGGGTATTTTTTAATGCAATTTTTAAAAAAAATAACGTTTCGAAGCCGACGAATAGTTTCTAAAACTGTCAAAGATATTTTAGTGACGTCAAACATTCGCCAACTCAAGGAAATGTTGCTGTGCATGAAATAATGAAATCAACGGTTCTCATATAATTATACCTTGAGATATCTGCGTCTTTTGTCGAACCCCACATACAACTGACTGGCCGAGGTAAAATGCCAGGCTTTTTTCTATAGTGATATATTCAAAGGCTTGTAGTGATTTTTAAAAGAAGTGTTCGATTAATTCAGGAAAATTTGTAATTGATTAATCGATTAATTTCGATTAATAATAAATTTTTAATGCATACAGATAAATCTCGTTAAGTCGCGATTCATTATTTCGCGTAATCGGTTAAGTCGCGGTAGATCCATGGCTCCCAAATGTTCAAAAGTAACAAAGCAAGAAATAAGATAGAAAAAGCTTTTTATTGACTTATGCACGTCTGGATAAATAATAATTATAATACGAGGGAAAAGTATGTAAGTAACAAAAAATAAAATTATTAATAAATTGGAAAAAAAAACGTTTTTTCTTAAAATGTTAATGGAAATTTAATCGATCATATTAATTTTAATCGAATACTATTTATTCAAGATTAATCGATTAATTAAGTGTCAGTTTCTGCAGCCTAATACATCATTATTAACGTATTCGTCTATGTCCGTCTTTGGCAGCAATAAAGAAATTATGGACCAGCGCAAACATTAGCCTGCCCAGAAAACTCAGATTATACAGAGCTCTCATTAAAACCTTTTGTCTATCAGAATGCGAGCCCAAGACACTACTGGCGAGCCCAAGACACTACTGGCGAGCCCAAGACACTACTGGCGAGCCCAAGACACTACTGGCGAGCCCAAGACACTACTGGCAACCACTGAAAGCAAGCAGCAGCCATTTGTCAGTATAGGCGTGAGAAAAAAATTATCCAGATCTCTTTTCTAGAACGCAAAACCAGTGAGTGTGCATGTCTGGGACAGAATGACCCTAATTGTGGGTCATCAAGAAACCATTATAGTGACTATTAAGTGACTCATTCTGGAATGGTTCGGTCATGTGCTGCTAGCTTGATAAAAATCATCCTTCAGGGTACTGTAGAACGGGGGGGGGGGGGGCGAGAGAGAAACGTTGTATCAACAACATACAAACAATTTGACATGGCTGAAGTTAAATGAATCACTGCCCACCGCTAAAAATAGGTGAATGAGGAGATTGTCGTCTGCTGATGTGACCATTCGCTGCCTCCCCCCCCCCTCAATAACGACCGCTACGGTCACGTGACTGATGACGATGGTGATGACAGCTCATCAATAATTATTTTTAGATGGAAAAAAAAAATGAAATAATAATAATAATAAATAAATTAAAAATTACATTCTTCAGTAAAAATGACATTGGACTCTCAAATCTTCTTTATCATGAGCAAATTTGATCGTGATCCTTATGTTAGGTGTGTGATAAAATTATTTCTGTTACTCGGACACATTACATTTATCGGTCAACGTTTTGGGGGTTATTGGGGTTATTGGGGTTATTGGGTTATTTGATGGAATACGACCTGTAACAGTTCGATCCTCCCCCCCCCCCTTTCCAAACCAATTCTAAAAATATCAAATTCAATTATCATAGAAATATAGAAAAAGAAAATCTGGTATTTTCTTTGAATTTAGTGAATCAACCCTTACACTCATTTATCTGGTCTTTTCTTTGAATTTACTGAATTAACCCTTACACTCACTTATCTGGTCTTTTCTTTGAATTTACTGAATTAACCCTTACACTCCTTTATCTGGTCGTTACTTTAAATTTACTGAATTAACCCTTACACTCACTTATCTGGTCTTTTCTTTGAATTTAGTGAATTAACCCTTACACTCCTTTATCTGGTCTTTTCTTTGAATTTAGTGAATTAACCCTTACACTCCTTTATCTGGTCGTTACTTTAAATTTAGTGAATCAACCCTTACACTCACTTATCTGGTCTTTTCTTTGAATTGAGTGAATTAACCCTTACACTCCTTTATCTGGTCTTTTCTTTGAATTTAGTGAATCAACCCTTACACTCATTTATCTGGTCATTTCTTTGAATTTACTGAATTAACCCTTTCACTCACTTATCTGATCTTTTCTTTGAATTTAGTGAATTAACCCTTACACTCAATTATCTGGTCCTTTCTTCGTATTTTAGACTAAAATTTACATTATAGTAGCTGTTCATTTGTGAGCTATAAATTTCAATATGTCTAACAAAAGTTTAATAAGATTATCATAGCTATTAAAATACAAGACACACAGACGAATCGTGTGAATTTAATAATAAATGTAAGGCTTTATTATGGGCTGCATTCATATGTCTGTAAACGTTTCGGTGGATGTCTTCTTCAGTACAACAAAATAAATGCAAGTATTTTAAATTAAATTTACATTTCATTTCCTGCTGTATCATGGAAAACTAATGGGGGCATGAGAGTAAATAGAAGAGAGAAACGATAGGAAGAAAGGTGGGCACAGATACGTCATAAAATATACTGTATAGGATAGAAGAGACCAAGTGCATGGGTATAAAAAAAGTTACAGTAAACCAACAAAACAACTGACATGTACCAAGCTATCAATTCTTAAGGTTTTCTTTTCTCTTGCTGTTTCATTACAACTTTTACTATGATGAGTATTGTGAAGGTTTTATTCACACACTTGTTAACTTATGAATCAAACACTGAAACTCCAAGACTGAATTTACAAATTAATCATGTTTAATTCCTTAACTCGGAAACACTCATCCCTAACTAAAGTCGTCTGTCCTAACACTGCCTATCCCTATCTCCGTCTGTCTCCTCTCTGTGTCCCTAATTCTCTCTCTCGTGTCTGTCAGTGCATCCCCTTTATACCCGTCCGTTTCCGCACCTATACGGTCAAGCTTGTTCACTAGCCAATCTCTGGCGAGACTACCACACCCAGGCCTGGCGTCCACAAGCTTGCCTCGTTCTCGCCCACAACCTTAACCCTTCAAGGACACCGCTGGCCCGTGGTCAATCCCCGTCCACATTAAAGGACCCAAGCTTGTCGTCCGTCGCCGGCCATATCAAAGGATCCAAGCTTGGCCTCGTTCCTCGGCCGCACCCGTCATGCTTCAAAGGACCCGTCCCTCTGAGCGCCGACAATTCGCCCCCAGGGCCTCCACAGTATTTATCAATCTAACATGAGCCAAGGGATCCTCAACACCCTGGAGTGTTTCCAGTGGTCCTCACAAACCTGTCATTGGTGTCCAGTGGTCCTCACAATCATACAGTTTGTCTTTAATTTCTCCCCACCCTGGAGTGTTTCCAGTGGTCCTTACAAACCTGTCATTGGGTGTCCAGTGGTCCTCACATACACAGTTTGTCTTTAATTTCTCAGCCTCCTACAATAAGTAAAAGACAATGTAGGTCAGCTGGCATCCAATCAAATTTTCTCTCTTCGTCTGATTTTCCTCATATCTATGTTTCTACTTTTGTCTAATTACATCTTAGACTCTTCTATATCTGTAAGTAAATATATATATTCAGTTATATTTCTATCTCTCTTTTTCTTTCTCCATTTGTTTTTCTGGTGTCCTTCTGTGTAATTATGTCTGATTCAGTCCCTTTCACAAGCTTAAGTCTCTTTCACACGATTAAGTCCATTTCACAAGCTTAAGTCTCTTTCACACGATTAAGTCCCTTTCACACTATTCAATCCCTTTCACACGATTAAGTCCCTTTCACACTATTCAATCCGTTTCACGCGATTAAGTCCCTTTCACACGCTTCAGTCCCTTTCACACGATTAAGTCCCTTTCACACTATTCAATCAGTTTCACGCAATTAAGTCCCTTTCACTCTATTTCTCCTTCTCATACTATTGTCTCTCACTTTAATCATCTCTTGTTATTGAAGTTTATTTTACCTTTTGTTTTCTGTTACTATAGCTATTGAAAATTATGCATAGGTGTTTGAAAAGACTCTGCACTCTTCGTTTTTTTCTGTTAGTGTTGTGAGGGCCGCACTTCACATAACAGCACCATCACCCACATATGTCTGCATTGAACAATGCATTGAGAATAACATGGCCAAATAAAATATTCTAAACTATAATTCTTCTTTGATGGATTTATTTTAAATAAAAACTTTAGTTACATGGCCCCATTGAACTTATGTGGAGAATGGTGGTGAGAGAATGGTTGTGAGAGAATGGTGGTGAGAGAATGGTGGTGAGACAATGGTGGTGAGAGAATGGTGGTGAGAGAATGGGGGTGAGAGAATGGTGGTGAGAGAATGGTGGGGAGAGAGTGATAGTGAGAGAATGGTGGTGAGAGAATGGTGATGAGAGAATGGTGGTGAGAGAATGGTGGGGAGAGAGTGATAGTGAGAGAATGGTGGTGAGAGAATGGTTATGAGAGAATGGTGGTGAGAAAATGGTGGGGAGAGAGTGATAGTGAGAGAATGGTGGTGAGAGAATGGTGATGAGAGAATGGTGGTGAGAGAATGGTGGTGAGAGAATGGTGGTGAGAGAATGGTGGTGAGAGAATGGTGGTGAGAGAATGGTGGTGAGTTTATTGAGCCCCCGTAACTTGCACGAAAATAACAACATAAACAAAAGGGAAGTCACTATTGTCGGATCACATGACGGGTCAAGGTTACTAATTAGGTATGCACCGGAGCCCATGATAGGTCAAGGTCATGAGGCCGACAATCAAAGGCCAATCAGGAAGAGGTAAATAAATTACCTGTCAGGTATAAAGGTTGACACACCCAAACGACACGTTCTCTTTTCATCCGCCCAAGTGACTGCAAAGTGTGGTGTCTTTTGTGAATTCAATTCACCGAACTACATCCACACCCATCCTTGTAGTAAGAGAGCCGGCATTATTCTCGTTGACCAGAATCCATGTAAGTTTGAACTCTAACTTGTTTCCCTCGTATTTGTAAATATATTTCACTCCATTATTTAAATATTAGCCTTTGTGGAATGTCGGGTTGAAATTATTGGAATATGACACCATACGGGGCCACGTGCGACATTGTACTTCTACTTTCATATCTAAATGGGATAACACGCGATCCATCAGGTAGATGGATCGAGTTATATTGGTATGTAACCAATAACATTACTGTATTTATACCACCATCCACTTACAAGATGTCAGCGAGATAGATAGGCCATCTGGTGGTGGAAACGAAATATTATTTCAATCCCATGTCATAGAATGTATTAAATAACAATTTGTTTTATGAGAATGTATTTTGATCCCCTTTTTGGCACCTTGCTCTGAAGGCTCGGCGGCCAAAAGGGTGGATTAGACAGACACGTGGAGAAACTACCCATGTGTGTTTTTTTCTATCTTAGTCTGGTTTCTGGGCACCCGCCTGTACTGGGAGATAACACGAACTCCGGACAGCAACCCTGCCCAACGAAGTGTCGACATATTTGGACCAAGAGCTGGTCTCACCGCTTTCCAAGCGACTTGGATCCGACCCCTACCTCACCCCTGCATCTATCGACAGGACCTGAGAATGACAACTCATCCTTACCAGCCTTACTCCTAAAGTAACGCTGACGCCAACCGCACTGGTTGATGACTATACACACTATACACGTATAGAAGCCGGTCATTCACACTTCCGTGATCACCGAGATCACTTGGGCCATAGGTGAAGCAAGACACTTAACAGGAAGCGTGCAGAACCAATCGCCCCACGGAGCGGGGCGCGACGACCTGAAGCCACACACTGAACAAGGAGCTTGCAGAACCAACCGCCCCAGGGAGCGGGGCGCGACGACCTTTGAATTTGAGTATTAACCCTATGATCAATATTATAATTGGCTTAAGCCTAATGATGATGAAATTAGGCCAAACCGGAACTAGTTTCCGTTATTGTAAATAATGTATAATAATTTTATTGTTACATTTTCACCCTTTAGTTTGTTGATTATCGTTTGCAAGAGATCACTAAAGTATGTGCGTGTAGGCGAGAGGGGATAATTTAAAATATTACACCCCTAGATGACTTGCCAAACAATATATACATCTTTCTCGCCACAGTGAGAGAATGGTGGTGAGAAAATGGTGGTGAGATAATGTCTGTGAAAACCCGAGAAATACCAAAACAACCTAATGGGATGACTGTCAAGATCTGGTGTGATTGACATTTGTGTGGTATGTTCTGGTGGTATGTTCTGGTGGTATGTTCTGGTGGTATGTTCTATTGGTATGTTCTGGTGGTATGTTCTGGTGGTATGTTCTATTGGTATGTTCTGGTGGTATGTTCTGGTGGTATGTTCTGGTGGTATGTTCTGGTGGTATGTTCTATTGGTATGTTCTGGTGGCAAATATTGTTGAAATGTGTATCGCTGACACTTATAATGCTTACATAATATTTATATTAGGGCTATAATTATATATATAATAGCCCAGTGGTGTGGGTTTGTAACGTAACGCGTAACGCAAGAGATGTACCACAGTCTACAGCAGTTAGTTTAGTTGAAAAATCGTGTTTTGATGAGCACTGTAAAAATATTTAATAGGATGACGTCATTGTTTGGTGTGCATCGGTGCGCAAAATAC
>MUZC01000527.1:76712-87882 GCA_002072015.1 Radix auricularia | reverse complement strand
TATCAAAAAAGGACAAGTTAGTTGGTCTTTTAAAAAAAGGTTGGCGCCGTAGGCGCCCAAAAAACGGGGGCGCCGCAGGCGCCACGGCGCCTGGCACAATCTAGTATATTTATATACTGATTTGTCAAATAATTTTTGATTAAACTGGAAAAATTAATCAATTAAATTTCGATTGAATATATTTTATATAACGCATGTATAGATCCCACGAAGAAATAAAAACGACGCGAGTGAACGTCGGGTGGGGGAACCACCGCTGCATTGTTGGCATCAAGACATGTGCACTGCGGTTTTTGTTACCTGTCCCCCACCCTGCAAATTCCTAGCTTGCCAACCATAAATTGTGATTGGTTGACCCCGTTGAGGGTCATTCCTGCCGCTCATTTTCTCGCGTGATGTGCTTGTCCTTATTTCTGGTGAATTATTTATATAATAGATATTGCTGACAAATATTTTGCTGGCATATATTGGTGACAAGTGTATTTGCGGCTTAGGAATTGGTGGCAGTGATATTTTTGTGCATAGTTATTGTTGGTTTAGTTAATATAGGTATATGTATTGAGAAGATGTGTGTTTGTGGAAAAGGTGTTGTGTTGAGGTTGTTGAGGGCTAATGGATTCATGACAAGTAGATTTTTGGGGCATAGATTTAAGTGGCCTTCGAAAATTTTCTTAGAATCGCTCTACTTCCATATGTAATGGGTATCGTCTTGGCTTGTATCGCTCTACTTCCATATGTAATGGGTATCGTCTTGGCTTGTATCGCTCTACTTCCTCGTGTAATGGGTATCGTCTTGGCTTGTTCAATGTCCAACATTTAACACGTGTCTTTTATCTCACTCAAACTGTAACCCCAAAAAAAGTCAACTAAAGTGAAGTGTTAATATATTATATTAGCCGTTCACTCATTCATTGCTGTTTGGCGGCTGGATAGTGAAGTCAATAGTGCGCTCGCCTCACAAGCTGAGGGGCATAGGATCGAGCCCACGTTAAAGCCACATTAAAAGTTGATGAATGACTATTGCTAAAAAAAAAAAAAAAAACTCCACAGAACCGGAGAGGAGATGGACGCCGTCAAGGTCCATCAGGTCCCGAGAAAGTTCTAAAGGAAACATTTGAACCCCCCTACGACCACGAGTTTATGGGACACAAACACACACACGCACACATATTGCTGTTGGTAAGTTTGGAGTCGAGGGTATGTCTAGCTTTGTGGCGCTCACTACTAACTGGGTCAGTTTAACATTCCATACCGAGACTATGGTTTACACCGGGGTGTCCTCTAGGCTGTATCTTGAGGGGATCGTTTCCACAATCTCTTCAGATTTCATGATCTTTCATTCGTAAACGTTAAAGAAACTCGACAATATTCCAGCTATTACTTTATGAATTAACTTTTTATTAAGACATCAATCAAAATAAAATTCGTAATATTACGTTGAGCTAAAAAAAAAAAAATGTATAATAATAAATAAACAGGCAGACAAACCAACAAACAAACCAGCAAACAGTCAAACAAACAGACAAACAGTCAAACAAACAGACAAACAGTCAAACAAACAAACAAACAGTCAAACAAACAAACAGTCAAACAAACAAACATTGTCTAACAGAAAGCTGAAATTGTCTGATGATGTCACGGGCATGGGTTGACGTAGGCCTCTAGTCACGGGCATGGGTTGACGAAGTCCTCTAAGCCTTCAGTTATGTACGGCAGCAGTGGGATCCTGGGTTACAAAAGAAAAAGCCTCGTTACAAATTTGCTACAATGGCTATTTATGCGAGTCGAAGCACTTAACAGGTGTTTCTATCTAAATATTGTTGTGTTAAAATTTGCTAGTTTATTGTTACACTATAATGGTTTGAAATAGCACTATGGTACTCCCATATATATATACATATACACAATGTAACTGAATATTAAATCCAGTAACACCCTATGTTAATTCTTGTATGGGTCTGATATAGCAAGTTGTATTTGGGCGGGTTCATTTAAGGCATAAAATATTTAGTTCTTATTAATAATTTCTTTTAATGTCGGTTCACACTGTAGGAAAATCCCATGACATGTTGTTAATGTCGGTTCACACTAGAGAAAATCCCATGATATGTCGCTAATGTCGGTTTACACTAGAGAAAATCCCATGATATGTCGCTAATGTCGGTTTACACCAGAGAAAATCCCATGTTATGTCGCTAATGTCGGTTTACACTAGAGAAAATCCCATGTTATGTCGCTAATGTCGGTTTACACTAGAGAAAATCCCATGATATGTCGCTAATGTCGGTTTACACTAGAGAAAATCCCATGTTATGTCGCTAATGTCGGTTCACACTAGAGAAAATCCCATGATATGTCGCTAATGTCAGTTAACACTAGAGAAAATCCCATGATATGTCGCTAATGTCGGTTAAGACTAGAGAAAATCCCATGATATGTCGCTAATGTCAGTTAACACTAGAGAAAATCCCATGATATGTCGCTAATGTCGGTTCACACTAGAGAAAATCCCATGATATGTCGCTAATGTCAGTTAACACTAGAGAAAATCCCATGATATGTCGCTAATGTCAGTTAACACTAGAGAAAATCCCATGATATGTCGCTAATGTCGGTTAACACTAGAGAAAATCCCATGATATGTCGCTAATGTCGGTTCACACTAGAGAAAATCCCATGATATGTCGCTAATGTCAGTTAAGACTAGAGAAAATCCCATGATATGTCGCTAATGTCGGTTCACACTAGAGAAAATCCCATGATATGTCGATGAGATGTTCCATAGTGTGAGTGGCAAACGTATGAGTAGAAGAGAGTTTGATCTTTTAACATTTCACATTAAGGAAAGGACTTTGACAAAAAAATTTAAGTTCAACTCAATATTACATTAAAACAATATTTTAGCATTTGCATGCACCAAATTTGAAGAATGTTTGGTAAGACCTACTTTGGCCCGTACTGCCTAACGACGTAAGGAATACGATGCACCAAATTTGAAGAATGTTTGGTAAGACCTACTTTGGCCCGTACAGCCTAACGACATAAGGAATACGATGCACCAAATTTGAAGAATGTTTGGTAAGACCTACTTTGGCCCGTACTGCCTAACGACGTAAGGAATACGAAGTCTGTTCTCTTTCGAATTCTCGTTTACAACCAGGAAGTTCTCGGAGTCGCAGGTCCAGACGGATGCGTAAAATGGAATCGCCTGCAAGAATGAGACAAATATTATGAGTTACACTGTAAGACAAGTATATTTTATAACGAAGCTTAATTTAAAGTGTACACCGTAAGACAAGTATATTTTATAACGAAGCTTAATTTAAAGTGTACACCGTAATACACGTATATTTTATAACGAAGCTTAATTTAAAGTGTACACCGTAACACAAGTATATTTTATAACGAAGCTTAATTTAAAGTGTACCCCGTAATACATTTATATTTATATAACGGAACGAAATTTAAGCTGTACACAGTATTACATGTAAAATTTATTAGGAAATTAGGAAATTTAAGGACATTTTACACCGTAACCCAAAAATGTCGTACAATTCAGGGTTGCCAACTCAATAAAAATAAAATTTACGGACAAATTTAAGAATTTTAAAAAAAATTTACGGACAAAATTTTTTTTATGGACACATTAAACATAAAATGTAGACCTGAAAACGAACGAATATGAAGCAAAAATCCAAGCGTTGTAGGTAAAAATGTAACGTCTCCATATGAGCACGCCTCTATTACCATGTTCATATTTTATAACGTTAGTTTATTGTATGACATTCATTATAAGTGACTGTTAATTTCCTCCTGCTTATGATCATACATAGAAACATGTGTACTGTCGATCATTGTGGGAGTAATTTTGTTCACTTTAGCTTTATTAACAATAATTTTATCCACGTTTTCGTTTATTTCACAGTTTTCTAGGCTATCGTCTTCGCTTGTATTGATCTTCCCGCCATTTTTAAAAAAGAACAAATACTATTTTTACATTCAGAAATCCCATTGACATTATCATCCCATCACTCCAACAAGGTAACAAAAAAAAAAAACGACTAAGCATGTTATATTATGTTTTTAATATATTATTGTTAAAATTATATGCTTTTGTGTGGTGTGGCTCTCTGACTCTCACAGTTTTAAATGTTGGCTCTTTTTGTCGAACTTGTTCGCCACCCCTGAGATAGATTACAGATTAGGTTTTATATAGATGCCTTCTCACCCCTTCATCCCTAATGGTACAGTCCGGCCAGGAACCAAAGTAAGTGTTTCTGCTCACAAGTCTGTAGGTTATGACACAGTCTGGGTCGAACGAAAAGGCTTCAAGGGGTAGCGACTCGATGTCATCTAAGTCGACATCCACAGCTCTGAAAACATCATTAGTCTTTAGTCACATACTTTAGTCACATACTTTAGTCACATACTTTAGTCACATACTTCAGTCACATACTTTAGTCACATACTTTAGTCAAATACTTTAGTCACATACTTTAGTCACATACTTTAGTCACTTACTTTAGTCACATACTTATGTTGAAGGATACCCATAAAATTATTTTAGTCACATACTTTAGTCACATACTCACATACTTATGTTGAAGGATACCCATAAAATTATTTTAGTCACATACTTTAGTCACATACTTATGTTGAAGGATACCCATAAAATTCTTTTAGTCCCATACTTTAGTCACATACTTATGTTGAAGGATACCCTTAACATTCTTTTAGACACATACGTATGTTGAAATATACCCATAAAATTCTTATAGTCACATACTTATGTTGAAGGATACCCTTAACATTCTTTTAGTCACATACTTATGTTGAAATATACCCATAAAATTCTTATAGTCACATACTTATGTTGAAGGATACCCTTAAGATTCTTTTAGTCACATACTTATGTTGAAATATACCCATAAATTTCTTTAGTCACATACTTATGTTGAAATATACCCATAAATTTCTTTAGTCACATACTTATGTTGAAATATACCCATAAAATTCTAGCCACTTTTTGTTTTATTGTTCGACTTTGTTAAACTCATGCTCTTAAGTTTCGTTCACAATTTATGTCATTACTAAAGATAGTTTCTTCTAAAGAAAGGAATGTGTTCATGGAATGCAACGGATGAAAATGCTCTATTATGAATGTAAACAATGATGTTAGACAATCTTTAAAATATTTTGTTTTAGGAAATATTTTATTGCGTCCCCTTTTCAATGATTCCCGAAAACATTTTTATAAAATCTCAAAAAAAAAAAAAAAAATTGTCAGCATGGCACAGAAATTATGAACTAAGTTTTGCGCTGTCATAAAAAAAAATGATATTTTTATATTTCTACACTATTTTAGCACGATATTGTTTTTCTTTAAAAAAATTATTTTCGTTTTTTTTTAATACGCTTTTTATCAGCAGGTGTATTAGTTATGATAATGATGGTAAAAATTCCTTTAAGAACACATTAGAGGACATCAAAGGACCAAGGGAGGACACAACTAAAAGAACACATTAGAGGACATCAAAGGACCAAGGGAGGACACAACTAACAAATTAGTTTCTGATAGTGTTAGAGGGTCAAAAATAACAATTTTCTGAATTAGGTTTTATGGAGAAAAACGTTGTTGCCCCTATGAAAATTTAAAATGTATTCAGTTGATTATTAATAAATCTCTAAAATCTCTAAAATCTCTAAAGTCTCTAAAATCTCTAAAATCTCTAAAAAAATCTCTAAAATCGCTAAAATCTCTAAAATCTCTAAAATCTCTAAAAAAAATCTCTAAAATCGCTAAAATCTCTAAAATCTCTAAAGTCTCTAAAATATCTAGAATCTCTAAAATCTCTAAAGTCTCTAAAATATCTAGAATCTCTAAAGTCTCTAAAATGTCCGAAATCTCTAAAATCTCTAAAAATCTCTAAAATCTCCTTAAATCTCTATAATGTCTATAATCTCTATAAATCTCTATAATGTCTATAAATCTCTATAATGTCTATAATCTCTATAAATCTCTATAATGTCTATAAATCTCTATATAGATAAGAAGTTTAAAATGTGAATAACTACAAAAAAAGTCACATAGCCGTTTCTTCACTTGAGATCTTCCATCTGTATCTGACAGGTCTAACTTTAACACCTGTATCTGACAGGTCTAACTCTGACACCTGTATCTGACAGGTCTAACTCTAACACCTGTATCTGGCAGGTCTAACTCTAACACCTGTATCTGACAGGTCTAACTCTAAACACTTACAAGTTGTCACCAGTGATGTTGTAAGGCTTCACGAGGATGATCTTGTCGGCATCTTCCGATACCACGAAGATGTGACGTCGAATCCGAGCTCCACTGGCGAATTCTTCATACAAGAAAGTATAATCCTGACGTAACAGAAATGGAACATGGAGAAAGTACAATTCTTTGATACTTATATAAATTTTATAATACACTTGATTTGGTCATTGCAAAAACGTATCTTTTTTAATTTATTTACCGACGCTCCTTTATGCAGAAGATAGTTGGGTCCTACGCTTACATCTCTGCGATTCTCAAAAAGATCAAATATATACATTTTAATGGTGGTGGTTGTAGCAGTGGCCAGTGGTAGTGGAAGTAGCAGTTGTTGGAGAGGTAATGGTGGGAGTAAGAGGTCATATTGTAAGGTGGAGGCAGAGTAGTAGTCGTAATAGTGGTAGTAGTAGTAGTGGTGGTGGAAGTGGTGGTGGTGGTAGTAGTGGTGGTAGTAGTGGTGGTAGTAGTGGTGGTAGTAGTGGTGGTAGTAGTGGTGGTA
The DNA here is from genome assembly GCA_002072015.1 of Radix auricularia. NCBI lineage: Eukaryota > Metazoa > Mollusca > Gastropoda > Lymnaeidae > Radix > Radix auricularia. Next base: position 81,085 of record MUZC01000527.1, on the reverse strand, counting down.
GTAGTGGTGGTGGTAGTAGTGGTGGTAGTAGTGGTGGTAGTAGTGGTGGTAGTAGTGGTGGTAGTAGTAGTAGTGGTGGTGGTAGTGGTGGTGGTGGTAGTAGTGGTGGTAGTAGTGGTGGTGGTAGTAGTAGTAGTAGTAGTAGTAGTAGTAGTAGTAGTAGCAGCAGCAGAAGTAGTAGTAGTAGTAGTAGTAGTAGCAGCAGCAGCAGAAGTAGTAGTAGTAGTAGTAGTAGTAGTAGTAGTAGTAGTAGTAGAAGCAGCAGCAGAAGTAGCAGTAGTAGTAGTAGTAGTAGTAGTAGTAGTAGTAGTAGTAGTAGTAGTAGTAGTAGTAGCAGCAGCAGAAGTAGTAGTAGTAGTAGTAGTAGTAGTAGTAGTAGTAGTAGAAGCAGCAGCAGAAGTAGTAGTAGTAGTAGTAGTAGTAGTAGTAGTGGTAGAAGCAGTAGTAGTATGTGACCCGAAAGCCCTATAAAATTTCAAGAAGTCATTTTCAATTAAGTTTTTAAAAAAATAGAGCAACTTTGTATTAAAGTGAATTTTTTAGTCGACTGAAATCCCGTCGCGAAGCCCCGGGGGTGGCATCATACAGGTTGGGAACTGCTGATCAAAGACAACCCTCAGATAGACATTGGGATTTTTTTAAAACAAAACAATTTTTTTATTCCGTAAGCAAGAACAAACACACAACAATGCTCGATCTTCCTGTCTAGAGTTCGGAGTGGATTGTGTTGCATGATCATACCAGGAAAACCAACACTCTTGCAACATTTACTATTTTAATAAAATTCAAGGTCGGACATAAACCATGGATAAGCGAAGGACGCAATAATCGTACGTATAGGAGGAGTGTCTGTAATAGATAGAGAGATTAGTAGTAATAATTATCTTTCTTATTTTTTAAATATTTTTTAAATACATTTTTTTTTTAAGTTTGTGTTTTATAAAAGAAATGAAACTTTAGTTAAATGGATTAAGTCCTTGATTTGAGATATTTCAATTTGACTTTGCAACTCACTGGATCAAATGCAGGGATTCGAACCGGTATCACGAACTCTGTCAGATTCTCCAGCTGACTTGCCGGAATCTGTTTTTCAGATTCCAATATCTCCTCCCTGTATACGCCACTGATAACACTCAGGAAGTTCAACAAATTCTCTGATGGTTCTGTCGATGAGAGTTGTGTTACGTACAAACATAAGCACTAGGAATGGTAATGGTTCATTTTGTGAACAAAATGTTTACCCGTTTTCCATTTCACAAACACACCCAGGAGGGTCAGTAAATATTGTATGTGCCCCCCCTCTCGTCCACCCAGTGGCGTAGCTAGGGATTTGGGGGCCCGGGGAGCTTGACCTCTTGGAGGACCCCATCATTTTGACCGATGGCGCAATATATACTATTTAATGTAAAAAAAATCTTTTCAGACAGTCCTTTTAGGGCCCCTCTCAAGTGGGGGCCCAGGGGAATTTTAGAATTTGGACTCTCTCCCCCTACCCTAGCTACGCCACTGCCTCCACCCCATACGCAGAAAATTTCATTTTATAAAAATGTGTTTTTTCTTCCACGAAATATCCAAGCACTGTCATATTCCTTTATCATTGAACATACAGTCGCAAGCATTATGCAGACTAACAAATAAATCCTTTATCATTGAACATACAGTCGCAAGCATTATGCAGACTAACAAAAAAATTTCCTCGCGCGGTCCACAGGGGCGGGCCGGTTGTAATCAGATTAGATAAGAAATATCAAATAGTTCAAGGTCCTGACATCGAGTGCTAATGTACCGTAGGGTCTAAAATCCTGTGATTTTACTACATGATCAAACGTAAGAGCAAACTTCAAAAATTGTTGTTGAAATTGTCTGTTGGGTTTTGGCCTTGACCCTCAACCATCGCTCAGCTGATTATTTATTAGTATAACTAAAATTAAAATAATTTCTTTAAAATGTATTCTCCACAACTGCAATATTTATAGTATACGAAAGGCACACAATAGTTTTATTTGATAAATACCTGGATCTTCCAATAAAATAATCTTAACTTTCAATTATTTCCAATAATTACGCTTTTCACAAATATGAATTCTTTTTAAAAAAGATTGTATTATTATTTTTATTTAATTAATTAACTTGGCAATGAATTCAAAATATTTCAATTGAAATAAATTGCCAATTAATCTCAACACTAAATCACTGAATTATATCAACAACAAACGAATGAGTTTTATCAACAATAAATGACATATTTATTCAAACTATAAATCACTGAAATATAATACACATAAATGACTGTATTATATCTATATTACATGTCTAAATTATATCAACAATAAATGATTGAACTATGAATGTCCTCAATTTTATACTACATTGTCTGAGAATATTGAGGAGGTGTTTAAATTGGACTTTGATTAATAAGAAATGTTTTTTTTTCTCAGCATTCAATAAAAAGTAAAACCGAAGATATTCGTCTGTTATTTTCATGTTGTTTGTTTGTTTGTTGTTTTTTTTTTATGTCGATGTATTTCTGTTGTAAAAGTTTGATTCACCGGGTGTTCATTGAATGTGATTTATATTTGCTTTAAACATCTTCCAAAGATCGGGTATAATACAAGCTCTAGTGTTAAAAATGAAGGTGTAAAACACTGTTGTGTTGTACAGAAACAGCTTGTTCTCTTATTTGGTTTGATATTTACTTATTATGTTTGAGTGTCCAAACATAAGGTGTTGTCTTTTGCCTTACGGAAACATAATGGCAAGAGCAAGGAAGCATGCGACTATTGTGAAGCGATCTTAGAGAGAGTGAACTTCATGTAATAACTGCGCGTCATTTTGTGGTGCGTAGTCTCAAGTTCTTACATCGACAGAAATGATTTAAGAACTACAACCAGCATAAAGAAAGAAATTAGTCTAACTTCTCAAAAAGTATGGTACTTACCAGACGAAGCCGTGTGGTCAGCTAGAAGTGTGACCAAGAATACGATGACCGGGGCCAGACGCGTACACTGTATCAGGGCCATGGTTGCAAATGTGCAGAATCCACAATTGGCGTGCAACCATTTATCCACATTTTTATATGTTTTCTTGCAATGGAAATTCTTGTAATATTATTATAATTGCTTGATGCTTAATTTTACATCGATTGCTTTTGAAGTTCACATTTGTGATTTTGAAAATCGTTTAAAAGTGCCTCTTACCCGCATAATTCCATATCCCCCTCAGGTGTGCATTTTTTGCAGCCATTCATCCATTACTGTCAGGCATATCATAAAACCATCTTGTCACGTCCAACAACATGGGTTTGGTAGACAATGGAGCTTCACCAGGCAACAGTTTGGCATAAAAATAAAACATAATTTTGTTAAAATCACTCGCAAGGGTTTTCCCAATTTAGCATTTAGTAAGTTTGTAGCTTTACATGAATAATCTCCACCAGTGCTTCTCAAACCTTTTAGTATGGCGTACCGGCTGGAATACTTTAGTGCATTATTTCCCTTGTACTGACGTGGTAGCTAAATTTAATTTATTGACTTTATTTGTTTCATTAAATATTGCCCAAAAATTGACAAAAATGTATAGAACTAGTTGGTTCTGTACTTTCTTAATAACTTCTGAGGACCATCGGCGGATGGCACACGGGCCGACACCGGTTCGCGGACCCCAACTTTGAGTAGCACTGATCTATACAACTGTTTTCACACACAAATGAAGATGTGCGCGACGGAGTGAATGTTTCGATGTGAACGTCTAGAGTTGAAGGCTTAAATGTGAACGTCTGGAGTTGAAGGCTTAAATGTGAACGTCTGGAGTTGAAGGCTTAAATGTGAACGTCTAGAGTTGAAGGCTTAAATGTGAACGTTTAGAGTTGAAGGCTTAAATGTGAACGTTTAGAGTTGAATCTATGGACGTGAAAAGTCATGGGGGTTAATGTATGAAATAGAATGCATGGTGCGTTTGTATGAACTTTTTTGTATGGGTGTGGGTGTATAGAATCAATGTATGTAGCTGTGCATATAGGTGTGCTGTTAGAATCAATGTATGTAGTTGTACATATGGGTGTGGGTGTATAGAATCAATGTATGTAGTTGTACATATGGGTGTGTAGTTAGAATCAATGTATGTAGCTGTACATGTGGGTGTATAGAATCAATGTATGTAGTTGTACATATGGGTGTGTAGTTAGAATCAATGTATGTAGTTGTACATATGGGTGTGGGTGTATAGAATCAATGTATGTAGCTGTACATATGGATGTGCTGTTAGAATCAATGTATGTAGCTGTACATATGGGTGTGCTGTTAGAATCAATGTATGTAGCTGTACATATGGGTGTGTAGTTAGAATCAATGTATGTAGCTGTACATATGGGTGTG
>MUZC01000527.1:20145-37638 GCA_002072015.1 Radix auricularia | reverse complement strand
GTATTTTCTAAATAAAAAGTATCATGTTGCAAATTTTGTTTGTCATTTAAATATGTATTTAGTGTACGTCTGCACTCTAATATCGATACACGTGTGAAGCCGTTGAAAACATTATTAAATAAATTGTAAGCAATCAAATATTTCAGTGGAAATTTTATTTAAAGTTACGCGTTATTTTAAAAACACCCCTCCCTCTTGATAAAACCGTCACATATGCGTGACAGCCTCCCCTTTACGCATATGACGTCAGTGCCAAATAAAGGAAGCATGCTTAATTTTACTTTTTTCTAACCTGGTGAGGTCAGCAACTCTCCCTCCCCTCTAGTGAAGTATTTTTAAAAGAGAAAACGATTCCTTACCACATTTTAAAAAAAGTGTGTTTTTTTTTTTTTAAAAAAGATAAAACACTAGGGAGAGATAGAGAGAGAGAAAAGAGAGAGAGAGAGAGAGAGAGAGAGAGAGAGAGAGAGAGAGATGTGTAAATAACCTAATAGCGTAAATATCTAGACTAACCCCTAAGCATCTTCCTCCCCCTACAACACAACAACGCATATTCTTTCCTCCACTCGCCCGTAACATAAAAGCAGTTGATGACATACGAAGTATTTCAAATGTAGAAAAGAATTTGTTACCCAATCAAAAAAAAATATATATATTTTGTTAATTTTAAAAAAAAAACGAATAACGTGTAATATTATGCTTTATGGGTGCACGTTCGTAAGCACAAAACAGCTTAGTGTGGATCAATGTTCCCTCATAGTCATAGGTTTGCCGGTTGGCGTGCTAAATAAAATATTAAAAAACTCGTGTGCAAAGTTTAACAGCTTACCATTTTTAGTGTGCAAAATTTTTTGACATTTCGCAAAAAAAAAAAAAAGCACCTATTGGACCGATAAACTAAAAAATTTTGTTTAAATCAAAATAAGATAGTAGATTATAATTAAATAAAAAAGAATTATAAATGTATATATCTGTTCAGCGGTATTTATCATGTATAAAGCAACAAAATGCCAACATACCGATAACTTATTGTGCGATGCTCTGGCGTCTTTCTTTCAACGAGATCCTTATTATATAGACTTCGTCAAGGTTGATCTGATGTCCATCATTCTGACAATATTTAATCCTCATAAGCAAGTTTAAATGTAACTCTGCCAACCTATTTCTAGATTTTAATTTTATAGAATTCATTAGGCTAAATCCACTTTGCAAACAGCGCTCGATGCAAGAAATGTAGCACAAATATCCAATAGGATGGCAATGTCGCCGAATTATTGATCAGTCATGACAAACTAAATCACCTCAACGAAAGTCTGCAGCAACCCACATCATATATTTTTTCTTCAAGCACAAATGTTAAATTACAATACTGATATATAAGTTTCTGCAAAATGTCTTAATAGCTTTTAAGAGTTCTTTGTATTTAGAAACTAGGGCACCAAGTTCTACTTGTTCAAAATTAAAATTAGTTGTGTCGACTAACGCTTACAACTCAAATATTGGGACTGTTAATGCAAGTTTATAGATATTTTTAATAAACAGTTTTCGCTTTTAATGTATTTTCATTGTATTTCTTAATTTATTTCTAGATGAAAAATGTGTCTTATTTTTTCTGACAGAAAATTGAACACATTTAAATTTTAGATTTTTGTGTCATCCACCTAATGATGTCACCCGGGGCGGCCCGCTCCTCTAGCGACGCCACTGACACAAACACAAGTAATAGGGAGTCAAATTTAGCGTCTTAATTTTTACCCACTTTTTGATGCTCTGACGGCCCCCCGAGATGACATTTTGCTTGACTTACTACGAATACTAGGAATAATTAAAGCAATGCCTTTACATTTTAAACGTGTTTTCTCCTACTCCTAGCCTAACATATGTAGAATCTATCGAGATTTTTATGCCAATTGTCAAATGTAAAAGCTTGTATTTTCTCATGTCTTAAAAATCTTTAGAGCTTTTGTGTGTTACAAGTCTAAATCCTAAAAAGTACCCAAAAAAAATTTAAAAAATAAATAAATAACAATAGTATGTTCATGAAACAGAATTATATAGGTTTGCTTTAACTTATTATTATTTTTTTTTAATTTGTTTTTTTTAATATTTTATTTATTGTAAAAACTTGCATGTCAATTTCCACCAATCTACGATTGACAAAACTACACTACTTAAACTTTAAGAGATTAAGATAATCCGTTAGTATCAGATTTTGACCAGTGTATGATATTATTCGCATCATTTCCTATGCCTATAGTCTATAGTCTATACTAGTAGCTATACTATGACTATAATACTATAATTTTAATACTATAACTATACTATAGTATAAGTGTCTCTTTAAAAATTGTAAATTTAGCCTCTTTAAAAAGTATATTTTTGAAAATTAAATACGATATAGATCTATAGTCTAATTAATTTTCAATAACTGCATGAATATTAGCTTCATTAAACACATATTTTTGTTTTTAAAATTTATCTGAGTATCGACCGCTTTCGTATAAAAGTTTGTTTCGTATCGTATATTGATATAAATTTTTATTTGACTACTCCCTCGCATAAACGCATTATATTCAGACCGCGGTCGGTACGTCTCGAAGATCAACAAACAGGCAGGTGGCAGCACGTTTATAATCGTCTCCTTTCAATCATGGTAAGTTGTGATGGATTTAATTTATTCAATGTGCTACAAATTACATAATCAGATAAACGAAAATAATGTTAAAACTGTTGCTTTATGTTAACCACAATAAATTACCCACAAAAAGTAAGAACTGGAAAAAATGGCGAAGCGTCATTGACGACGTCAAAATACCTTTAGTTTTAGTCTTTAGCCTTAGCTTTACATTTTTACACTTAACGATAACTAAACTTATTAAGGCCCGAAAGAGTTATTAACATATTCTGTTCATATTTGTATAATTAGGGTAACCAATATCTAATATTAATTTTAAAAAATTTATGGTCTATTTACAGTTTACAGTTCATACTCATGACACTGACACATAGTGTCATAGTTAGTTGACATAGACATAGGCCTACTCAGCCTACTCATAGTTATTTAGTTATTTAGCAGTCAATTCAGTCATTGTCATGAATTGGCTTTGGGCCTCATCATTTGTGTCCTTTTATTTTTAGATGCTCATTCATTTGTGTCTTTTAAAGTCATATTTACGTCTTTAGCCTTCTTTCTTTCCTTACTTAAGTTGTTCTTACTTAAGTTACTTTGTAACTTTGTCATTATTAATGAAAATGTAACTGATAATTAGAAGTCAATGTCTTTTGTCCCATGCTATAATTTATAATACGTACAGTATACAGCTATGGCTGTCCCTACAGTTAGTGGGCCATACTAATTTTACTATATAATTTTAATGAAGAATATAGACAGAATATTATCCATTAAATCATAAATGGGATATTACATCATTAAATGGATTAGAAAAATGAGCAAGATGGGACACTTGTTCACTTTTCGTTCCCCCACTATCATTTAATTTTATCTGCACACTTTTGGCCTTGAGCATAAGGTTCAATTTTAAATCATCCAGATAATCTCTAACATTATTCTCATTGCTGCACTGTTTTTACCATGAGAATGATGTAGAACGATATATAAATTCTTATTATTTATGTAGAATTGCTTATTGACATCTATTTGTTTGGAGGGTTTAAAAATAATTAAATTTTCATTTTAACCATCTCTCAAGTGACAGGAATCTTATGTTTTTGTGACAGCTTATCATAGGGATTTCATTTGTTAGCCATCTTAACCTGCCTGTTGTTATGCTTGCGCTGAAAAATCAGCCTGATCGTCTCAAAGTTTGACTCAAAGGGACAATAATGATCATTGTTACTTTAGTAGGAAGCATAATGAATGTCTTTATTCTTCAAGTATAAATTTTCTGCTATACATTTTCAATTAGCTTGCCACACATGTTTTGTAGAACAGATTCTATACTAAATGATTGTTTTTATTTTTTATTATCAAAATAATAATAATCTGAGTATCATTTAACATTTATATTTTTAGGTAATGGCTCTGGTTAAAGGCATATCTCACTTACTTGGTCTTATCATATTTATATTTTAGTCAAACTTCAAAAAGACATCCCTAGCTGGTGGGGGCCGCAAAAAAACTGGCCCAAGACCAGAGCTGACAGAAGAACAGAAGCAGGAGATTCGCGAAGCTTTTGATCTTTTTGATGCTGATGGATCTGGTACCATTGATGCCAAAGAATTGAAAGTATGCACTTGTCATCTGTGTTCATTATTCATATATGTAATAATTTACCATTAAAGTAAAAAAAAAAAATTATTTAATTATATTTGATTTTATGCCTTATAAAACATGGAAAATAATTTACCAACTAACCCATTTAACCATGCAACAACCAAATCCAGCTGCAAATGCTGTCAGGTTACTAATATTTTTACGTATTGCTATAAAGAAAGCTGAAATCAGTTGATCTAGATGAAAACCTAGGGAGATACCAGAATGAGGGAAATATAAAATTGTTATATTGTTATTAATCATTGTATATTCCAGTATAAGTAAATTTTGAGAATAGGTCAACCCCCTGATTTGTCACTGACAAAGCATTTATGGTGTTGATGAAATGTATAAAATGAAGTGTCTACGGAAATTTTCATTTTAAGAACAGCTTTTTTATCATTATGCTCATTAGCAGCTGCTCATAAATTTAATTCTAATAATGAATAAAATGAATTGGACTTTAATTATTTTCTTTCTTTTAAAAATACTTTTAAAAAATTCTTTATTTTTGTCTCTGGTAATTTTTTCCCCTTATCAGTAAATGTGCATTGCACTTTTCATTTAGAATAAAAAAATTTATTCCCAAGTTATACAAAGATTTTAAATTGTTGTCAAGTTCTATCCTTCAATTTTCCCATTTCAGGTTGCAATGAGAGCTCTTGGGTTTGAACCCAAAAAGGAAGAGATTAAAAAATTGATTGCTGAAATTGATAAAGACTCAACAGGTAAATACCCAGACAACGACCTAAAATCGATAAATGTAACATTGCTTAGGGATTTTGAAATATATAGTTTTAGCCAGAGCTTCTAATTATAGAAATGAATCATTTTCATAAAGAGTAAAGTCCATCTTCTTACATTTACAATAACTTTAGAAAATAATAACTTGCTATGTGAAAAATTATAAGGAAATTTTAAGTGGAAAATTATAAGGAAATTTTAAATGCATACGAATTTTTTTTATTTGATCCAAAATTATAAAAACTCACGTTTTCACAAATAAAGTTTCAAAAGATAAAATTTATTTTTCTGTTTAATTCTATTGATTTACAGGAAATATTGACTTCAATGAGTTTTTACAATTAATGACATGTAAGATGAGTGAGAAAGACTCTAGAGAAGAAATCCTTAAGGCGTTCCGTCTATTTGATGATGATGAAACTGGCAAAATTTCATTTCGTAACTTGAAGAGGGTGGCTAAAGAGTTAGGAGAAAATATGACTGATGAAGAGTTACAGGTAAATTTAAATGTTCAGTTTCAAAATAATTTACCGTATATACTCGAGTATAAGCCGACTTTTTCAGCACATTTTTTGTGCTGAAAAAGCACCCCCTCGGCTTATACTCGAGTGAAAAAAAAATGACCCCAGAAAATGCCGCCGCTCTGCAGCCAGATATTAGCCTGTAGTCACTGCAGCCCGCCTGCCTAAACTGATCTAGTCACTGCAGTCCGCCCCGCCTCCACTGGTTGCTAGATCGCCTCCCGACTGGCGTCTAGCAACCAGTGACGTAATCGAGAGGAGAGCAGAGACTGACGTGCCAAGACCTCCTCCGCTAAGCAGAATACTAGAAGCCGCCGCTGCCCGCCCCGTCTCCACTGGTTGCTAGATCGCCTGCTGATTGGCGTCTAGCAACCAGTGACGTCAGAGAGAAGAGACCGAGGCGGACGTCCTCCTCCGTGCTTCTGAGCACCTGAGCCCCTATAATTTTGATGAAGCCCGACATCGAATTAATAGCAAAGTGGGTTCGTGATGCATGGGAAGAGATTCCAGAGGACATGGTGCAACGCGCCTTCAAGAAATGTGGCATTAGTAATGCTATGGATGGCAGCGAAGACAGCGCTTTATATGAAAATGACAGCAGTGATGGTGATGACTGCGAACTCAGTGATGATGACAATGTCTATGCTGATAGCCTCACACCAGATAAAGCTGAAGCTCTGTTTGGCCATACAGATGATGAGGAGGAATCCAGTTTTGAAGGATTTTAACTCTTATGTTTTAACTTTGTTCGCTGCTTGAGCTAAGGTTTTTGTACTTTTAAAGTTATTGTTGATACCATATTGTTTTTGTTGACCCTCTTTTCCACTTATAGGGCTAATTTACTGTTTCTCTTTGAAATAAATATTATGTGTTTTAATGTAATTTTATTGGTATCTATTATTTTTGAAAAATTTACCAGTAGCTGCTGCATTTCGCATTTCCCACCCTAGGCTTATACTCGAGTCAATACTTTTTCCCAGTTTTTTTGTGGTAAAATTAGGGGTCTCGGCTTATACTCGGGTCGGCTTATACTCGAGTATATACGGTATACAAACCTATTACAGGAAAGTCACATTTATATTAATTTATATTTAGGAAATCTTTTTCAAAATATTTATTTGTGGATTTTGAATTTAACCCTTGAAGCATAAGAAAATGTAAGATTAGACATAAAATATGGATAAGGGTTACATGCAATAAGCTTTCAGTTTAGAAGAAGCCTCTAAAATATATAAGAATTTCTTTTATAGCAAAGAAACATGAAAGCTACCGGTGTATTTTTACAATTTACAACCCAAATAATTTAATATTTTCTTGTCTAAAATATAAGAGAAGTATTTGATAAAAAGTATGAGGGGAGGAAAATGAAACAGTAGCACCTTTGTTCAATTTATTAATGGTCACCATGTCCTGTTTAACTCTTAAAGTCGCTAAAGCGCCGTAATGCGTCTCTTCCCGCTATCCGTTAAGCATCGTAATGCGTCCTTAGATACCACTCTCGTTAGAAATGAGATCTCAGAAAGTAAAAACTCTTCAATGCTTGAATAATGATGTATTCAACTTCCGGCAATGGCGGCCGTTGCCCGGGCTAGTGTTAACGCTCGATTCGCGATGTTTTTGGTAGTTTTAACGTTTTTTTTTCGAAGATACGTTTTTGCTATACTTTATTACTAAAATAATAGTACTAAATTACAGGTAAATATTGTTTTAAACTCAGTACGGTCTTTTGGATGCTTAAAATAACCATTCTTAGCCTAAAAAATGAAGTCAGTATGACAATAATATTATAAATGGATTTTACGCAATTTTTTTATTTTCACAACCGGTTGATTGTAATACGGGAAATCCTTATGGGACTGAGGCGGAAGTTTATTGCAAACCCTTCTGCGACTTTAAGAGTTAATACACACAGCTCAAAGATTTTGTTGTTTGATTATAGTGATAACTAGATACGACCCTTGGCGTAGCATGTACCTCATACTTACTCATAGATAGTGCAAAGAAATGGGGGGAAAGAACGGACGCAAACTACAGCACGAAGAAATCAGAACAATGCGAATATACATAGGGGGAGGGAACATCGCTCACATACTGATGGTTTCAAGATATGTGCACTACAGTTAGTTACATGCTCCTGCCCTGCACCAACCTAGCTTGCCAACCGTAAACTGTGATTGGCCGACCCTAGTGAGGGTCAGCTATATTTGCAAAAAGGAGGAAGAGAACTGGTGCAAACATTTATGTTTCCCGTTGAGGCTTGAACACAGTACTTACTGCATGTAAGGCAGACAAATTAAGCATCACACTACGAACAACATATTTTTCTGTGAAGGAACAATGCAAGTGAATGCAAGAAGCATTGTTTGTCTCAAAACATGCCCTACTCCCTTTTGAACCCACTTCGCTTGATTGGTTGACCCCAGCAAGAGTCATTCATCATGATCATTTGCACACTACTTGCTCTTGATCCTGTTCTGGTGAATTATATATGGGGCCGTCCATAATGTATGTCATGCTATTTTTGACAATTTTTAACTCCCCCCTGTCACAAATCNNGCCTCCCACCCCTCTTGAGCATGACATACTTTATGGACGGCCCCTATATAGATAATATTAATAAAAAGAATAGAAAATACATCCAGTGGTTACCTTTGGCACAATGTGATTCTTGGTCCACTTTACAGTCATAATATCTATACTGGTATGGTGCATGGCAATAATTTCCATCAGGTTTTTTTTTTAGTGATGTAAGATCCTTATTGAAAATCTTTTTGAAAGGAGTGACACAATATTTGGCAGTTTTGTGGGTTCAGGGAAATCGCCAGCTTGTTAAAAAAATAAGTTTAATGAAGATACATAAGAATAACAGAAGTGTTGCTAACAAGATATTGTAGTTAGTGCAGCAGAAATGCTGCCAGCATTACACACAAGTTAGTGCCACGTGATTGATTGATCTCTTGCTATCCCCAGGAAATGATTGATGAGGCAGATAGAGATGGCGACGGAGAGATCAATCAGGAAGAGTTTCTGAGAATCATGAAAAAGACAAGTTTATATTGAGTTCTCTCCCCCATTTCCTCATGTTACCGATGATATAACTCCTGAAATACTTCAATAAATGATGAATGTTGTTTAACAGTAAATAATGACCCAGCTGTAGAACTCGAGCTGAGTACAGTTGCTAATTATACTTGTTGTCAGTTGGTTTCAATAATTTTATAAGTTTAACACACACAAAATACGGGATGGATGTTTTCTAAAATTCATCTAACCTCAGATGTTTTAAATAGATTATGTCATTTGAAATACCATTTTGCTTATTTTTTTTTAACTCCTTTTTCCGTTCTCACTGAATGTCATGCTAGTTATACTTGGATATTGAAAATAAAATGCTGTTCTCCAGTATGATCCATTGATAACTTAGATCTGTCAAAAAGTCAAATGACAATAAACATTTTTAAGTCCTTACTAAATTTTTCTTTCTCACCATTATAAATATTATTAAAAAATATCTTCTGTCAAACATTTCATGAATGGTTAGTAAGTCACCCGTGAGTATGATCATCAAGCACATTTTTTTTTTCATTGGGTTATTGTGACCAAATGTTAACATTCCTTTTTTATCTGAAGGCGGGACAACAAATTTACGGTTTCATTTATTTATGTGATGTATAAAATTATTGTATTTTTAACCCAAAGGGGATATAACGCTTTATCCTCAGGGGCAAGCATCCTCTTGGTTTCCGAATAAAAACCCAATATTTTACGCCATTTCTTACAATATAATTTGGAAACATTTTGTCACATAATAATTTCATAACAAGGGAGTCACTTTTCTTTTTTTTTGTTTAGATGGAGTAACAGGGTGCTAGAAATATGATTGTTGAAAACTGAACCTGATGACAGTGTATTTCATTCAAATAAAATTATTTCCCCTTTGTGTTGATGCCAAGACTAATTTCTTTCAGTTATTATATAAACCTCTTTCTCAAGTGATTGCAAGCGTGTAAATATAACATAAGTCCCTTAGCAGCTGAATGTATTAGCATTGTCACTGTTTGAGTTTTAAACTCAGTTTAGAAGTCATCACCGTGTTGTTGGTCATCTGTAATGTTTAATATTTAACTTGATTAATCAAGTGTGCTGACAAGCCTAAAAAAATAATACAAACTCAATGCTAAATGACTAACCTCTTTTTCTTTGAAGGTGACTGCGATGCAAAACTTTGAATCGCTGTCTTTTACTTGGAAGAACAATAAATTTTTTATACCAAGTACTACGAAAATCTAGTTTTTCATTTTGTAGTGTTGTCAAGTATAAATTATTTCTCAGGAGTTGCCTCCCTCATAATCCTTGCTCCACTTTAAATCATTCAAGTATATTCCTCACATCAACTCACTAAAAACCTGTCTGGTGGAACTATTTTAAAAAATATAATTAATTGGCCTATCATCATTGTACATTCTTATTAAGGCATTAAATCTAGCATTCATATTAAGTCATTATATATTGAGCCATCACAATTAGCATTCAAATCAAGCCATCACAACTATCATTCATATTAAGCCATCATATCTATCATTCATATCAAGCCATTCATATTATCAGTCATATCTGGCATTCATATCAAGTTATCATATCTAGCATTCATATCAAGTTATCATATCTAGCATTCATATCAAGCTATCATATCTAGCATTCATATCAAGTTACCATATCTAGCATTCATATCAAGCTATCATATCTAGCATTCATATCAAGCTATCATATCTATCATTATTCATAGTAGGCAATCATAGTCCATAGATTAAGGCATCACAACTAGCATTCAAATCAAGCCACCATATCTAGCATTCATATTAAGCCATCATATCTAGCATTCATATTAAGCCATCATATCTAGCATTCATATCAAGCCATCATATCTAGCATTCATATCAAGCCATCATATCTAGCATTCATATTAAGCCTCATATCTATCATTCATATCAAGCCATCATCTAGCATTCATATTAAGCAATCATATCTAGCATTCATATTAAGCCATCACATCTAGCATTCATATTAAGCCATCATATCTAGCATTCATATCAAGCCATCATAATCAAGTATATAAAATATTATTAGACTTCTCAAAATCATTTGACAAAGTTCACCATTTCAGTTTACTCGAAACACTTAACTACTTTGGAATCTCAGGTCCCCATACATCATTGGATCCAAAACTTCCTTAGTGGTAGTAGAGAGCAATAATGGATCTAAATCTGCACCAATAAAGGATTTCCACAAAGAATGGTGTTAGGTTCTTTACTCTTTTTTAAATTGTTATAAATGATTTACCCAATAGCAACTCAACAGGAACAATAGTTAGGTTATTTGCTGATGATTGTAAAATCTATAGAACAATTAAATTAGAACAAGATAGGAAAATCTTACCAAAAAAAAGACCTCCACGAATTGATAAAATTGGAGACTAATTGGAGTATGTCTTTCCATCCAAAAAGTGTCGACTGTAAAGAGTAGCAAAAATAGAAAGAAATTTGCAAACTATTTCATTCACGGACATCAACTAATCTAAACTAACGATGCAAAGTACTAAGAGGTAATTGAGGTAATGATAAATGAGAAAATATCATGGAATCCCCATGTCAGTGATATAATTAAAAATCCGTAGGCTTTATAAAGTCAAACTTTTACAAATGTAATAAGAATATAAAACTAAAATGCTGGAACAAAGGCATACGAGTTATCGTTCTTCCCGTCCGGAAATCGAACATGGTGTGGGTTGCCTGGGCAAACCAGGAAAAACAACACTCTTTAAACATTTAAAACTCTTATAAAAATGCAAGACTAGACATAAACCATGGACAAGCGTAGGGCGCAATAATCTTCCGTATTGAAGGAGCGTCTTTAACAGATACGATAAATATAAAACATTCTCTTATTGAAAACCACAAATGCATGATACAGTGGTACCTATGTTTGGGGACACTTTGGATCATGGATAATGCGAACAATGAACTTCAATATATTTTTGTATCAGGTAGCCAACAATGCTTCAAGTTATAACAAAGGAGATAGACATTTGTGGGGGTGGGGGTGTTGGGGCGCAAGTTTTAACTTTCAATCCAATACACAACCTACAGTACAAAGTCCACGCAGTGCTTATATCAATTAGTGCGTTTTAAAAAATGGTTTATCATGCATGCATATCCACGCTTTAAAAAAAAAATAATATATTTACTAGTGTTATCTGATATTTAGTGATTGCAGGGAGGGATAGATACACTTTTTAAACAAATATTTATGATGGCCAAGGAAAAAAATATATAAGAATCTGGTGTTGTTGAAATGTGGTGATTCAGTGCGGTAGCCAGGCTTTATAGTTTGAGAACCATGGTCTTTGTGCCAGATATATTAACTTTGTGTATGTCAGCACCACGAACTTTAACGCGAGTGGGAAGTGCCAGGCAAACGAAGATGGGACATGCAGTCAACTGAGGCTTGATATATTGCCATGGCAACACAAACCACGGGAGGTTATTAAAAACTACACCAATATTTTAAAAAAATAATGGATTACACCCCTTATAACGTTGAAAATCTTGGATATGTTAATTTCGTTCACAAATGCTCCGGCAGGATTATGACATTTCAAGCTTTGACGAAATTAGTTATCTACCTATATAAACTGCAGTTACTTTTAATAGAACTTTTATATGTTCAGTCAATCAACTATATTTATTACCTGAGCATTTGTCCCACCACGGTAAAGTGGGAAACTCTCTAGCAGAGGAGTCCATAGTCTAAGTGTGAGAACAGCTCATAGCCAAGGTGTCCACTCTCGCTTTTCGAAGTTTATTTTTCTTGTCGCTTTAAATTGTCATTGTTGACTGAATTGCACATCATGTTACTGTTTAGAGAACTGTGCGTATGATGGGCAGTGTCAACATTGTGTCTGAGCTGTGCCTACAAGTGTGGCTAAGTTGTGTCAATAGTGTGTCTAAATTGTGTCTGGGTCCTGTCTACATTATTTCCGAGCTGAGTCTACATTCTGTCATAATAATGTGTCAAAATTGTGTTTCCTTTCGTTCTTGAGAGCAAGTTATTGATAATCTTAAATTATCAATAATATCATCTTAACGGATCGTTTACGAAAATTAAAATTTTGGGGACGTCCATGAATGACGTAACGCGATTTTGGTTGATTTCAACCCCCCTCCCCCTTGTCACACTTCGTCACAAAAACTTAGACCAATATAACGTCACAAAGCTGTGACCCCCCCTCCCCAAAAGCAGTAATTTCTATTGCAAAGTTAGCATGTTTCAAATCACTTTATTATCATTTTAGTATGTATTTAATTCAAGGCTGAAATCTAATATGGTAACAAGCGTGAAGCTATGTAAAACTTCACAAAATAAATAGTAAGAAATCGAATATTTATTTAGTGGAACTATGATTTAAATTTTCTTGTTTTTACGCCACGTCACAATTTTTAAGCTCCCCCCTCTCCCCTATGTGCGTGACGTCATTTATGGACCTCCCCTAAAAATAAAGTAAAAAATAATACCAAAACTACTTTTCAAAGTTTTTTCAATAAAGATAAAAATTATTTTTAAAAAGCGTTCTAAAAAATTTAGTGTTGAGTTGTAAAATGTTCATGAGTTGTTTTTTTTAAAAATGCTTTATACTCAGATGTTCTATGTGTTTATAGAAGTAACAAATTAAGAATTCAAACGAACGAACCAAAATCAACTCTTAACTGGTTAAATTAAAAAGAAATGTAAGGTTCAATTTAAAAAAAAAAAATAATTAAAAAAAATAAAAATAATAATTTAATTTTTTTATTATTATTATTTTTTTTTTACATATTAACTATTGCCCACCAACAGTTTCCCTCATCAACGTGGACCTTTCAGTTACAGAACTTTTCGCTACTGGTATTGTAGCGACCGACCTTTAATCAGACAGTTCGATGGTACGTGAATATTTGGAAATTTAAACAGACAAATCAAGAAAATTGACCAAACTCACAAGATAGAAGTGTGAGTAAAAACAACAACATAATTGTGTTGCTCGATATAGTGGTACTCTCCCAGTAACAACATATGGTACACTTTGATAATGTGCCCAGTAATAAAATGTAATGGTACTGCTGGTACCAACATATGGTACTGTGCCAGTACTAACATTCAACTTCAACACAATGTTGTGCTATAGCCCATTTACAAAAGATACTCCGACAAAAGAAGAGGTACATATTCCATAATAAAGACTATTCCCCTCGTAGATATTATTGAACAGCCCATGTCGTCCTGTGTTTTGAAATGTTAATATTACATGAATTGTTCAATATAAAACATTGAAGATTTCAACTGAGGGGAAAGAAGTCTCACATAGCAATACTCATCTGACAATCACAAGGACATCGACTCTTACCACCCGCCCCTTTCCCGTCCATTACCACCACCCTCACCATTTGTTCCCCATTTTCGGCGCTCTTTACACGTGCAAGTCGTCTGCAACACCAAAAGTGGGCGGGGCAAACGCCGATAAAAATGTCGGACAGCACTGCTACGCGGGAGTTCTGCAACAGGAATTGGCGCACGGTCCTCGGGAAATGATTGACGAATTCCGAATAATTTTCGATAAATCCATCCTCAGATGTCGGGGGACCAGGGGCCGGGGACCCTGGGACCAGAGACCGGGCAGACGTGAGCGCCTGCAGAGACACGAGGCGAGGTCGGGCGAGAATTCGTCTGCAGTTTGTCAATGCCGGTGTAAGGCTGACATGGGCGGCAACAACTTGTCTCAATTATCGGGTGACCCCAGTCGTCTGCTTCCACCGGTTTGTCCCGTGTCCGTGAGGTCAAGATTTATGGTGTTTCAAAATCTGGGGTAGACACAAGACTGTCCCCTTTCTGTCTACCTACCTACAACGACTCCTCTGATAAACGGACTTCCGGCCTCTATTGTGTAGACAGGAATGAGAAAATTATATTGTTAGGAATCAGAGGCGTAGCGGAGGGTGAGGTAAAAGGGCGCCGACATGAAACATAAGACGTAGCATTATAACCAGTGAATAAAAAATAAAATAATAGAGAGGGTGAGTAAAACATCATGGCGACGCCCCTGGTATCAGAGTCAATTTGGCAAGCCGAGAGAGTTGTTTCCACCTCAAACGCGTGAATTTTGTTGGCGACTCAGTCAACGTGGGTCAGTTGTGAAGAAAGAGATTTAAAAAAACAACTGATCATCTTGGTAACACGAAGGTCTCAAATACTTAGCGCTTAAAGAACTTCTCCGAATAAAATCCTTGATATCTGAGTTCAAATGAGCATTACGTGTGAACTCATATGTGTCAGGGATATTGATAATATAAATGTAAAAATAATACGTGGTGAAAAAAAACTGCTTTGAAATAATAATAATGTTCAGGGACGTAGAAAAAAAACGCAGTGACGCACGAAGTCGGCTGGGGCGGGACTTAACCGATTTTTTAAAAAAAATTTTTTGAAGATAAAGTGAGTTTCTTGGATTTTTCTTTGTTAATTATACTTAGTAGATAGTAGAAAGCTCATTACATTAGAAATGTTTTTTTTTATTACCAGGATAAACAACACCAAAAATATTATTGCGCGATTTAACAAATTTCAATACGTGGCTATTGATTTATCTGAGAATATCTGGCTTATAGTTTTATGTTGATATCTGGCTTATGGTTTTTATGTTGATATCTGGCTTATGGTTTGTATGTGATATCTGGCTTATGGTTTATGTGTGATACCTGACTTATAGTTGATATCTGACTTATGGTTGATATCTGGCTTATAGTTTGTATGTTGATATCTGGCTTATGTTTGATATCTGGCTTATAGTTTGTATGTTGATATCTGGCTTATGGCTTGTATGTGGTATCTGGCTTATGGTTTATATGTGATATCTGGCTTATTTTAGGTTGATATCTGGCATATGGTTGATATCTGGCTTATTGTTTATATCTAGCTTATGGCTTATTTGTGGATATCTGGCTTATGGCTTATTTGTGGATATCTGGCTTATGGTTGATATCTGGCTTATGGTTTATATCTGGCTTATGTCTTATATGTGGATATCTGGCTTATTGTTGATTTCTGGCTTATGGTTGATATCTGGCGTATGGTTTATATGTGGATATCTGGCTTATGTTTGATATCTGGCTTATCGTTGATATCTGGCTTATGGTTGATATCTGGCTTATGGTTGATATCTGGCTTATGTCTTATATGTGGATATCTGGCTTATTGTTGATATCTGGCTTATGGTTGATATCTGGCTTATGGTTGATATCTGGCTTATGGTTGATATCTGGCTTATTGTTGATATCTGGCTTATTGTTGATATCTGGCTTATGGTTTATATGTGGATATCTGGCTTATTGTGGATATCTGGCTTATTGTTGATATGTGGATATCTGGCTTATGGTTGATATCTGGCTTATGGTTGATATCTGGCTTCTGGTTTATATCTGGGTTATGGTTGATATCTGGCTTATGGTTGATATCTGGCTTATTGTTTATATAACTGGATATCTAGCGTATGACTTGTATGTAATTATGTTTGAAAAATTATTTGAGTTAGCAGGGTGTAATATCTCAGCATCCCGGGTAAATATATATTTTAAAAAATATTTAAAAAAACAATTAAACACATGATGTATACCAGCTGAGGAAGTTTTGATTTTTCTCTAAGTCATTTTTTGTAGAACTTTCCTCTTAATGGAAGAGTAGTATTATTTGTTTCATATATCCTTTGCCGATTCGATTTTTCCACCTCGCCCATCACAGTTTTTACTAAGACTTCCTATCGCCGGGTCACACTGGGCCAGTACGGACGGGGTTCATCACCAGTGGACAGGCCACCAAGTGCTCCCCCCCCCCAACGCCGCCCCCGAAACAATTTCACTTATTAGATTGTAAGAGCTCATGCCAGCCAGGCTTACACCTGCTAACCAAGCCCATGTCGTCACGTGGCCTGAGACGTCATCAATAGTGGATGGTCTTTAACAGAGGCCGTCAAGTTTAAACAGTTCACATGTAACAGTGGCGACCCGATTATCCGAACTATCGGAGACTCGGGTCTCTTCGATAACCGAACCCTTAAATGCACGGGTCAGCGAAAATTATGTAAGGAATGGGGGTCTGCAACCTTTTGATACGAGACTACGCCTCAAGTCAGAATTTTAATTTAATTTATTCATTTTTTTTAAAAGTTAGACTTACTAATTATTCAGCAAGTTGAAGTAATACTATTGATATATTTGTGATAATCAGAATTTTTCTTGGTAGCTTTATTGCTAGCTTTTATGAGCAGCATTAGTCTATGGGACCAATATTTTATGAGTAGCATTAGTCTATGGGACTAATATTTTATGAGTAGCATTAGTCTATGGGACCAATATTTTATGAGAAGCATTAGTCTATGGGACCAATATTTTATGAGAAGCATTAGTCTATGGGACCAATATTTTATGAGAAGCATTAGTCTATAGCATCATCATATTAAGTGTGTCATTTTCTTTATTGCACCATAGCTTTATTATATGCAAACAACATTTTATAAATATACTATAGCTTTCTTCTATGCAAACAATATTTATAGGTATACTATAGCTTTATTCTATCTAGACCTGTCAACGGGTACCCGGGTACCCGTTGACGAACAATTACCCGGGTAGTAAAATGGCGCCCGGGTACCCGTGAAAATGGTACTGCAATATGTTCCCAGGAACATGAAACAAAAATCATTTAAAACAAAAAGGTTTTTGTTCTTTGAATTGTTCAAGTAAGGAAAATAAAACACAACGCTGATAACTACTATTAAAGGAAGGGCTCGAAATGACCTTCACATTGGCTTTGAAATACGCCGCTCATCGTTGTTACCGACAGAGGGAGCCACCCCCCCCCCCCCAACCG
>MUZC01000527.1:3067-15528 GCA_002072015.1 Radix auricularia | reverse complement strand
ATGTTGGTTCAATCATTTCTCAGCTAGTGGCGCATGTTGGCTCAATCATTTCACAGCTTGTGGCTCATGTTGGCTCAATCATTTCTCAGCTAGTGGCGCATGTTGGCTCAATCATTTCTCAGCTAGTGGCGCATGTTGGCTCAATCATTTCACAGCTAGTGGCTCATGTTGGCTCAATCATTCACAGCTAGTGCGCATGTTGGCTCAATCATTTCTCAGCTTGTGGCGCATGTTGGCTCAATCATTTC
Source organism: Radix auricularia (assembly GCA_002072015.1). Lineage (NCBI taxonomy): Eukaryota > Metazoa > Mollusca > Gastropoda > Lymnaeidae > Radix > Radix auricularia. The sequence continues at coordinate 15,280 of MUZC01000527.1, read as the reverse complement.
TCATCTAGTGGCTCATGTTGGCTCAATCATTTCACAGCTAGTGGCTAAATGTTGGCTCATCCTTTTAAAGCACTAAGGCCTCATTTTGGCTCACAACCCTATTGGCTCATGTTGGCTCAGTCACTTTAAAGCACTTGTGACTTATGTTGGCTCGGTCATTTCACAGCCTGAGTCACTCTTGTAATTGCTCTGTTGATTTCAGTTTTCGTATAGGTCTCCGAACGGTCTTGAATTCTTTACAACCACTTTCAAATATTCATTGGTACAGACAGTATAGTAAAACAGTTTTTTTTTTAACCTAATGACATTGGCATAGTTTTTTTTATTTTTACCAAAAACATAATAACCACGTTAGGTTTTATATAGAAACATTCCTGAAATGACAAAAGAAAGCGCGATCTTTAAAAAAAAACAAAAAAAAACTGTGTATAATCTGGCTTTGCTTTGATCAGTACATGGATAAAATGCTAACAGTGTTTGCGTGGGCCTGACAAGACGTCACAAAAAACTGCGAACGTTTCGCCATTTTACTTTGCTTTGATCAATCTAACAAATTTTACTGTTTTAGACCGAGGCTTGGTGGTGGAAGATAAACATAGCGTTAATACTATTACTATGTATATTGGTGTACCTTGTTTGCAATAGACTTGCGGGGTATAACTCTGAGAAGTTTTCACTTATTTACATTATTCTAGACTTCTATCTCTGAATGGACATTAGATAAATAACTAAAGTAGATGGGAAGTTCACGCAGCGCCCCCTGGATTGCTCCACATATTTCTTAAAATAATAATTTTGACGCTATTAGAGCCTCAAGAAAAATATTTTTCCATCCAGCTTTCATCCATCCATCCATCAATCCACATGTCCGTTCGTCCATCTATAAACCCATCCACTCGTAAATTAATTTATCTATTAATCATCTTCCTACTGCCTCGTCAAATCGCTCACTCTGTCTTTTTACTCTCTTTTCTCTGCTCTGTCCATCTTTCGGCTCCTCCAAGTCATTCGAGTCGTCCTCATCGTCCCCTCCTCAGTCTTATTGCTGTGGTCATTCATCCTCTTTATCACCTCCTTGGCTTCATCAACTTCCCAGCTATCACATCCCTCCCCACGGTGCGATACCCCAGCTCCACCATAGGGAGTCCAGATGCGTCCACTCTTCGGCCATTGTCCACCCGGCCCGGGCCAGCAGTTGACCACTCTATCGTATTACCGTCTCGTTTTTGATGATCGAGAAACCGTGAAGTGACTGGACAATGGGTGACCCAGACCGACCAGGCATAGACAGCAGTTGGCGGTCCATTCGAACGATTCTAAGAGTTATAATCGGACGGTTCGATCCCATCCAATCCCTACGAATATCCGCGGAACACCGCCTCACACCCTACACGTCAAAGTCATGTCATTTTGCTTGAACGGTTCACACACGAAATGAATGGTAAAATATGTATTTATTTCATTAGTTTATTCCGATTCCCTTGCGATTTATATTAAATAAAAAATTAAAATAACAAAAAAAAAGAAATATACATTACCTACATATGTTAAAAATTATCTTCAAGAATAAAATAACTTTTTTTTTTTTTTTAAATCATTCGTTTTTCTTTAAGTAACACTGCAGTTAAGATTTCATTTTATTTTGCTTATTTATTTTAATTTGATAAATTTATTTTTGTCTATCTGTTCGTTGAGGAAAGCTTTTTGCCGAAACGTTCGTTGTTTTGTGGGGTCCTGTCAGTCCTATATATACCCTGTTTGAATAACATATATTTTTTGTTATCTAAAAGCCTGATTGCGGTCTTAGTTTTAGTAAAGCTTTACGTACACTTATATATGAGTATGCCAGTAAATTGTACTATTTTAAATTTTAAAAAAACGTACATTTCTCATCACAAATACATCTTTTTAAAAATTATTCATCCTACAAAAAATACATGTTTTTAAACTTAATTAAAAAATTTTCCAATCAAATTTAACTTAATGTCCGTCTTAAGTATTTCCATAGTGATCTATTTCAGAAGGTATCGAGTACTCCTCAGAATCGATACCCCATCCTGGCCAACCTGTTCTCCTCTGAAGTCCCCCAACACTGATAGCTTCCAGCCAAGTGGAGCGACGGTCGAGTACGCGACCAATCTCTCCAGTGTGCCCCGGCGCTCAGAGAAAAGCGATCGGCTTTTGAGAGTTGAATGGAAAAATGAAAATTAATTTTGTCCCCCTATGACAGTCAGTGAGTGCGCCGATGTGTGGGTGCTGTGGTGGTGGCGCCCCGCGGAGTGAGTGACGCGTGCGCTTTTTATGACAGATGACAGTGCTTTTGGGTTAGGTTTTTTTTTTTTTCGGTGGTTGTCGGAGCTAATTAAATCGATTGGCGGGAAGTCAAGAGGATTTTATCTTTGATCTCAGCTATTTTGGGTGAGGGGCGGTAGGGGTGGGGAACCCAGGGGTTTGAAAAAATATTTTTTAACAAAGAATTACGTTCACAAAAAACAAAAAAATTAACATTGCTTGACCATATGACGATATCATCGCTTGACAACTCATAGGTTAAAATAAAACAATCGTCATTCCTTCGGTTGTTGGCGGTAATGGATAACGGGAAATTGCCTGTTTGTCACACTAGTAAAAATTTCAGAAAGAAGCAGATATTTATATCGTCACACTGAGAAACAGAAATGGCAAAGAAAAAATATTATTTATTATTTTATATATNTATATATATATATATTGTAAGGCAAAAGTGGTAGAAGAACGAGTAGCTATTGTTTTTGCCACAAAGTATCAACAGTTAAAACAAACATCTTTATTACAATGCGCTTGGTAGAAATTAGGCATTTTAAAATTGCTGACAAAAAGACCATCAAATTTGATTGGATTTATATCAACGTCCATCTGCACATTTTCAATAATTTTTTGTTTGTTTGTTGTTGTTGTTGTTTTGTTGTTTTGTTTGGTTGGTTTTTTTTCTTCTCATAACAACCAATTACATTAAGAGCAAATCTCTATTATAGTAACCCTAGCACAGTATGTATCATGTTCTTAGACTGGAGAGTCTTTCTAAATCAAATATTGGAAGGTCATTTCTGTGGCCAGATTTCATCTCGTGGATCTGTTTTACGTCAAAAGGACTAAAGATTAATTCTCTCTTTCAACATTGACAATAGTAATGTCTTAATTTATCAACCTCTCTTTTTCAGTTCATGGAATAGTTGAATAGTCCATTGATTTGAAAGCCTCGGCTAAATCATCATTTTATCGTCACATCGAATATCTTATCTTTTCCAAACGTCTTGTTGGGGCAAAGGTCAAGGTTTTGATACTTGGAATTTTAATATACGCTTTATTTTCAATGTAAAATTCCACAGTATAAAAAAAAGTTATCGAAGAAAAGGCGCGTAATTGACCAATAATCTTCTAGTGACAGAAATGGACCAATAATCTTAAACGGACAGAAATGGTCCAATAATCTTCTACTGACAGAAATGGTCCAATAATCTTCTACTGACAGAAATTGTCCAATAATCTTCCTCTGACAGAAATGGTCAATTAATCTTCTTCTTACAAATGTGGTCCAATAACATTGTACTAGATGTTGAGGCCCCAGAGAATACATTCCTTTAAAAGATCTTCCTGTTTGTTTGTTGTTTTTTTTTGTGTTTTTTTTTTTGCCAATCAAACGATGCATCTTTAGTTGTACTTTCTCCGTCCCAGAACCCCGAGCAGGGCCGCTGTTTCCTGGACCTAACTCACGGGGTCAACACACAACTACTTAGTGCCACAGCTCATTCCACCAGGAGCTGACTTCACGTGCCGGGGACAAGATCCAGGCCCGACATTCGATCTCAGAGGTCAGACCATCTTCCAGAGAAACACTAGTCCTTCTATTGATTCCGGTTACGTTGATTAGGTTGGTGCGCGGGGCCGGGGGAAGCTAGACACACCCTTCACGTTTCATTACACGGCTTCGTGCCCAAATTTGAAGTGCCTAATTTTCCTCGGTGGCTTGCTTGTAGACAAGTTGGGTGCAAGTTGCGGTGGCTCTGAACAGATCCAGGGAGCCCCGGAACACACTTTCGGGTATCGAAATTCAAAATTATTTTTTTAATGATTTCCTTTGACAAATGCTAGCTTATGAACATGAGAAAAACAATGTTTGAATACATCAAGGAAAAAAAAACAATAACATGTGAAGAGTCTGGACGTAAGAGTTAAGCTCTGTGGTACGAGGAGCAAGAGTTTAGAGAGGTCGAGAAGATAGATATGTTCCTTTCTGGTCAACTGCAAGGCGGCCTTTTCCACGTCGGTCCACTCTATGTCGGTCCACTCTATGTCGATCATCTCTATGTAGGTCCACTCTATGTCAGCCTATTCTATGTCGATCCACTCTATGTCGGTCCAATCTATTTAAGCCTACTCTATGTCGGTTCACTCTATATTAGTCCACTCTATGTGCGCCCACTCTATGTCGGTCCACTCTATGTCGGTCCCCTCTATGTCGGTCCACTCAATGTTGGTCCACTCTATGTCAGCCTACTCTATGTCGATCCACTATATGTCGGTCCACTCTATGTCGGTCCCCTCTATGTCGGTCCACTCTATGTCGGTCCACTCAATGTTGGTCCACTCTATGTCAGCCTACTTTATGTCGATCCACTCTATGTCGGTCCACTCTATGTCGGTCCACTCTATGTCGGTCCACTCAATGTTGGTCCATTCTATGTCAGCCTACTCTATGTCGATCCACTCTATGTCGGTCCACTTTATGTCGGTCCACTCTATGTCGGTCCACTCAATGTTGGTCCACTCTATGTCAGCCTACTCTATGTCGATCCACACTATGTCGGTCCACTCTATGTCGGTCCCCTCTATGTCGGTCCACTCAATGTCGGTCCACTCAATGTTGGTCCACTTTATGTCGGTCCACTCTATGTCGGTCCACTCTATTTCGGTCCACTCTATGTCCACCCACTCTATGTCGGTCCACTCTATGTCGGTCCACTCCATGTCGGTCCACTCTGTGTCGGTTCACTCAATGTCGGTCCACTCTATGTCGGTCCACTCTATGTTGGTCCACTCTGAGTAGGTCCACTCTATATCAGCCCACTCTATGTCGGTCTACTCTATGTCGGTCCACTCAATGTCGGTCGACTCTATGTCGGTCCACTCTATAACGGTCCACTCAATGTTGGTCCACTCTATGTCCGCCCACTCTATGTCGGTCCACTCTATGTCGGTCCATTCAATGTTGGTCCACTCTATGTCGGTCCACTCTATGTCGGTCAACTCTATGTCCGCCCACTCTATGTCCGCCCACTCTATGTCGGTCCACTCTATATCAGCCCACTCTATGTCGGTCTACTCTATGTCGGTCCACTCAATGTCGATCCACTCTATGTCGGTCCACTCTATGTCGGCCCACTCTATGTCGGTCCACTCTATGTCCGCCCACTCTATGTCGGTCCACTCTATGTCGGTCCACTCTATGTCCGCCCACTCTATGTCGGTCCACTCTATGTCGGTCCACTCAATGTCGGTCCACTCTATGTCGGTCCACTCTATGTCGGTCCACTCTGAGTAGGTCCACTCTATATCAGCCCACTCTATGTCGGTCCACTCTATGTCGGTCCACTCTATGACGGTTCACTTTATGTCGGTCCACACTCGATCGATCTAAAATTTTGATACATCATTTTATCATCGGCACGAGTCTGCCTGCAAAATTTCAGCTCGCTAGCTTACGAGGAAGTGGGATAAAATTGATCCAAAGTTTTTTCGACAAGCAAGCAAGGGCTCAGACACCACAAGTCAATAGGGATGTTCATAATATGGCGGAAATCTATTAATAGAAATATTATATCTAAATTTATCTTTTGTTAGGACAAATTCATTTTTTTAAAAATAATAAAAGATACGAGTCAATACGTGAATGTAGGTATATTGAGAATGATTGATCTTATCAGATAATTTTTAATTCTTCGTTAATTTAAGACAGCTTATTGGACTTGCAAAATAAAAAACAATTTCGTAATTTTACTAAGCTAACAATTCTGAAAACATAGAGATTTGACTGTATGCATGCCTCAAAACTTTGTTCCGCTAAAATGTAATCTAAAAAAAGAACATTACGAAATGAGCTATGACGTTTTTCGGTGAAGAACAGTATATAAAGGAATTAAAATAGAAAGAAATACATGTAATATGAATTATTTCAATAGATGAATCAGTCATTCGGCTTAACTTGTTTGGTCACCATGTTTGGCCGAAACGACTTATGTACTGCACTCTAAATACTTGGCAGATAAAACATTGATACATTGCTTCTGTCGCTCATCGACTGAAAATTTCAAGGTCAACGCATTGGAATGTCGACGGCTAAATAAAAAAATTAAAAAAATAAAACACGTTTTAGTGACCATTTTGACTAAACCACAACTATTTAAACTATAATCGAACTTATGGAAGTTCTGCCAGGGTATAAATGCGAAGTTGTGTTTGTGACTCATGAAAACAGGTGTTCAATCTTTTTGTTTTAAAGTTGATGTGGGGGAGGGGACAGTGTTGGGGGTAGCGATTGATTCGTTGTTGATGTTGGGTGTTTTTTGTTTTTTGTTTCTAATTTACGAAAAGTTATAGTTTTGTTGTTAATTGTTCTGTTTAAAGAATTAAACCAAACTTAAAAACTTAAAACACAAGTCAGAATTTGGGGATTTTAAAAAGTAAATAATCTTAGAAATACTTCATCCATGGAAAAGAACTAACCCAAACTAAAGATGCAAAATACTTAGGAGTCATAATAAATGAGAAACTATCCTGGAATCCCCATGTCAATGAAGTTATTAAAAAATCAAAACAAAACCTTAGGCTTTATAAAAAGAAACTTTTACAAATGAAACAAAGATATAAAACTAAAATGCTACCTCACCCTGGTGAGACCTATACTAGAATATGCATCTTCTGTATAGGACCCATCCACCAAAGAAAATATTGATAAGTAAGAACAAATCCAAAACAGAGCTGCCAGATTCATTACTGGATAATATTCAAAACTGACAAGAGTAACACCATTAGTTAAATCATTAAACCTTGAAACACTAGAGGATAGAAGAACCAAGAGTAAATTATTAATTATACATAAGGCAATTAATTCTAATTTAGAAATACAACACAAAGATAACTTAATACAATCATCAGATAGACATAAAGATAAAAACACCTTTCTTATTCCATATGCAAGAACAAACACACACAAGTTTTCTTTCTTTCCGTCCGATATTCGGGCGTGGATTGGGTTGCCTGAAGAAACCAGGAAAGCCAACACTTTATCATCCTTTAAAACTCTAGTAAGAATACAGGACTAAACACAAAGCATAGAAATACGTAGGACGCAATAATCTTCTGTACAGTAGGAGCGTCTGTAACATATAAGATAAGATAAGATAGAAACACAAAAAGAGACACGCAGACACTTACATGTAGACAGATTCTGAGAGACAAATAAATATAAACCGAAATACAGAGATACACTATGCAGTCTGCGAGCGACGGGTGCTGAGAGACAGACAGACAGATTTAACTAACGTGTAAACACTAGTGACGAGAATAAAGAACAAGGGGACATCACTCGACAAAGTCCGGTAATTAAAACCTTCTGCCAGACCAAGAACGAGGACGAAAACAAAGGGGTGAAAATGCTGTGTCTCGTCATGTTAGACAACTCTAACAGAACACATGCACAGCTAGAAAACACTCTTAAACCATGATTTATTATTTTAAATATTTAAAAATTGGTAAACAATAATATCAGGAGATGTTATGTTCTTACATTATAACTATTTATTATTGTTAGTAAGTTCTTTCCATTTCTTTGTACCCAATGTTGCCTCTGAGAAGAACTCATATATTTAGCAGCTGTTAACTCTTGCACAGGAAGTTTTAGAGTATAAAAAATACCCCACCTACCCTTTTTTTTTTCAATACAGTTTCTTAAGCATTATACGGACATCGTTCTGTAGTTGACTAGGCTGAGATTTCATGTTTTGTGTTGAGTCTAAGCGAGGGAAATCATCGCCAACCTGCGTCATGTATTTCTATTGTTACTAGTTCTAAAAGTAATAGGATTTGGGTTGTTTTTTAGCTCCACTCTCGACTGGATTGGGCCCCGGGGTGGATCAGGCCCTTGATTGATTTAACGCTAGTTCAAACTTTAAAAGACTCAAAAGGACGTTTGAAGGTCAAAAAGATCCCCTCCATAAACACCAGGGGGCTCTCGGGTCACGGCGACCACAATGCCCACCAAGTGTTTCCAACATCACCTCCTCCATGCCTGCTAGCGGCCAGACCTGTCACGTGACTGGACTAGGGATCGGATCGTTACGCATCGCGGCAATCCTTGAGTCAGATTAAAAAACGGCTCCGCTAATCCAATAATCTGTCGGTGAGTTGCTGATGCTTCCGGCAATACGGGGAAATGACGTCATAGCACATCCCAGAGCGGTGGGAGGGGGGAGGTAGGCCGGTGAGTCTACAAGGGATAACAATTCTCGGGAGCGTGTTGCATTTTTTTATCCTAATTAACCGTTTTTAATGTTTTTAAAAGTTCCATTTGTTGAGCAGATAAAGTAAGGATTCAAGGATGACTTGTCATTTTTGTTTCACATTTGTCAAGCGTTTCTGTGGTAGCTAGAAGAACAAATGAAATAAGAGAATAGCTGAGATCATAAATTGCTACTTATATATTATCGGTGTGTGTATATATATATATAGAGAGAGATATATAATAATATCTTAAATTATTTTTAAAAAACGTATTCTTTTATTTATTTGCTTAATTTGTTCATTATTGAACATCGTTACAAAAAGTTTTTTTTATATACATCGCTGACAGCAGTTGATAACTTGTAAGTAAATGATTTAAAGTCTATGAAATATATGAAATTAATTAAGAATACGCGGAGTTCCTTTTGATAATGCGCGATATAATGTTTAATTTAATATTTCATTAGATTACAATGATATTTATTATATTGCGTTGATATGAAATGTCGTTACAATTTTTGAAAAGTCTATGAGTCTTATTTACAATTATAAGCTTAATTATAATTATTTTTAAAACAACATTCTGCTTCCATATCCTTACACTTATAGTAACTGCTTATGATGATTCAAAATCTCATCCAAATAAATAATAATTAGTGATCAAATGATTTCAATTAGATTTGCTGTTTGCCGTTTCTCACAACAATACTCTCTAATTTCGCAGCTTCCATTCTTCCTTCAGTCACTATCTGCCCGTGCCCAAAATGGGAGTTAATGCTTTGTTTCACATCAAAGTGGAAGCACGACCCGAAGTTTTAGGACACATTGGCACATATCGGTGTTATTCCGATCCCACCCTTCCCTTTGCCTTTTACCCCCCCCCTGTCACGTCTTACACCAAATGTAACGTTTTGTCTCTTCAACTCTTAATGTATGATATTAAGTGTAACTTATCACTTGTATATTATTCCAGAGTGAAACTTAACCTTCTCGTGAGAACTCACGCTTGTAGGCGTATATCACTGACAGACTCAAACTTCTATGAACACACACAAGAGTCTTTTGTCAACTATTAAACTTTAATTTAACACTAATAGTAATGACACTTTGTACATAAATAACATCAGCGGAGAGCCATGCTGACTGCACGCACACTTCTTGCTCACTTTACTACAACTGGCGCCCTCTAGCATTCACTCGTCACGTGATCTCTTTCTATTAATAATATATTAATTACTATCATGTGACACCCCCAAACACCTTCAAATGGGGATTCGGGCGTAGAATGTGTTGCCTGGACGAATCCAGGGAAAGCAACATCCTTTCAACATTCAAAATTCTAATAACAAATTAAAGACAGGAAATAAACCATGGATGCAAAAAGTCTTCAGCTAATGAATGTTTTCAATATTAAGTAAAGGGGTAAGAAAATATAGTTTAAGATTTTCTAACAATTCAAATTTTTTTTTGTTGAAAAAGCAAAATCTACACACACTCACACACACACAGACACTTGTTCCAGCTACAATTTAGCCTTATGACGTGTAGACTTAGCACTGAATGACACCAATGGTCGCATCTGACACATTTGGCGTCATTAGGGGTCGACACACTTTAAGAAATGGTCCCCGAAAGAGTGTAATGGGTTCGTTCACCACAGGATGGCATTCCAAGGGCATCAGATGGCAGCACCCTCCCCCGCCCCCCCACCTCAAGTATGTCCACCGCCAGGACGCAATCAGCGATAACTCAGTTAGTGAGATTTGAATTCTGGCCAACAGCGTTGTTGCTGACAAGTTGTTCGTCTCAAGAATCGATCCCCATATGTACATAAAAGGTACTCGATCCCCGTACGTACTTGGAAGGTACTCGATACCCGTACGTACTTATTGGACTCTTGGTCGATGAACTGATGTCCTTAGGAAAATATTAGACAAGTTTAGAAATTTCTCAATAGTATGGTACAACATTAACAATACACCACATTGTACCGGAATCTTTTGAAGGCGAAGTCCTAACCTAAAACAAAGATTGACCAAAACCTACTTACTTCAGTGCCCAAGACTAGTAAATAAACATTCGAAAGACTTGTAGCAATCTCTAACAAGTTACGATGTGAGATGTCTCACATCAATGATATAATTTATTATTTTAATGCAGAGCCAAAAATTTTAATGTCATGAACCCGAAAATAATGTCACTAATCTTGAGTAAACGAGCAAACTACGCAAACTATAAGAGCTGTGAAACCCAATAACAAATGTTTCATCCAAGTTAATCCCCATAAATGTAAGATGGTGCCAGCTGTGATGTGGTTATGGAGAGGGAGTCCATGCCATGAGTTGATGTCCATGTGTCAGGTGGAAAAATGTTTTTCCTGCAAATAAAATTAACTAGTTTGAGGCACTATTTGGGTTCGATGGTGGGAAAATTAAATGAAAATCTTAATGTCAATCTTCGACCCTGCTTTGAAGTCATAGTAATTCGATGCTACTTAACTGAAAGTGAATGCTTCAAAGTAAGTTAAACAGTGCATTATGTTCATTCCCGTTTTAAAAATATAAAAAAAAAGGATTTTTCGCATTTGTTTCTTATATTTAAAAAAGATTAATTTCTAAAAAATAAAAAACAACCCGTAAAAACAAAGTTGTTGGCCATAAATCCCTCATATATGGGACGTATCTTAAGGGCAGTTTAAACCCCTAAAATCTTAATTTTGTGTTAAAAAACGTAAATTTTAAAAATATTTTTTTTACGAAGTATATTAATTTCCAAATACAATGATATATTTAATTTTTAAATAAACGTATTATAAGTATTTTAATTTAATTACTTAAACTAGTAAGGTATGAGAAAAACACTTAATTAATTATGCAAAAATGTTAAATTATTAAATTATTGATAACTTTAGTTCCCCTGGGCCGAATTCCGATTTTTTTTCTGTAAAATATGCGAATTTAAAATTTCTACCAACTTATTTAAATGGAAAAAAATTATAAAAATAATTTTCATTGGTTGATAGAAGGGAACTCCCTTTGCTTAAGCCAATCACAGCCCTTCTTATAAAAAAATCATTGGGGTTTCCGGAAGATCTAGTTGTTTACGTTCTGTAACTCACGCTGTAAAGTTAAATGTGCAAGTTTTTCAAAGCAGTGCTGCCAGCGCTAGGTTTTTCAACCTAGATCTAGGTTTTTTTGACCTCGTCTAGGTTTCTAGGTTTTTTTATTTTAAAAATAGTCGTAATCTAGGTTTTTTTTTAAAATTGTTTTTTATAGTAAATATTCCATTTGAAAGAAACAAAATAATTAAATACATGCAATTAACATTCTAAATAATTCGATTTTTCAAAAATAAAAATAATCAGTATGTAGCAACACTATTTTTAGCCGCTCTTTGATGTTCCATTATTATATCTATCATAATCTATGGCTCTATGCTACTAAAATCGAAAGGTGGCGCCATATGTCTGTACAATTCTGGTACAAGATAAAACAACTTGATTGGGCAAAAATATTCAATTTTAATAGACTATTAGAAGCTCTAACATTTTCTTCTGTCGAGAATAAACTCTCAAGTATATATGCTATTGAGTATAGGCTAAGATAATCTAATTCCAGACTCAGATAGACATAATATTAGTGAATTATTCCAAGAATGCTGATAAGATTGCCAAAG
>MUZC01000526.1:206186-226565 GCA_002072015.1 Radix auricularia | reverse complement strand
TCATATTCTCAGATACTCAAATATTATAAAATAGTTTCAGAACAGTCATATTCTCATATACTCAAATATTATAAGACAGTCTCAGAACAATCATATTCTCATATACTCAAATATTATAAGATAGTCTCAGAACAATCATATTCTCAGATACTCAAATATTATAAGATAGTCTCAGAACAATCATATTCTCAGATACTCAAATATTATAAAATAGTTTCAGAACAGTCATATTCTCATATACTCAAATATTATAAGATAGTCTCAGAACAATCATATTCTCAGATACTCAAATATTATAAAATAGTTTCAGAAAATTTGCCTAATGAGCCTAATGCTCCACTTAGAAAAAACGATGCTAAAGTCTGGCCAAGCAGAATTTTCTATAAAAGTCTTGCTTGCCCATAATGGACCGGAACCGTCCCGCAAGCCTTAGGTTGTCGGTCTGCATTACATGAACAGTTCCGGTTAAATGTAAAGACCTGATGATTCTCAAATCTTGCCAATAGTTCTCAAACCTCAAGGTCCTGGAAGTGCCGCCTTCAAAATGATGCATTCAGATTAACATCATTAAAGGCCAAAACTAACTTCCGGGCCTATAAAGAAAGACCCGGAAGTTGTTAGTTTTGGCCTGCAATAAATTATGTCGACAATAAATTATATCCATTAATAAACGTAGAGGGATCCCCCCCCCCCCCCCCCCCCCCCGCCACTAAATTAATCACCCTACCACTTTTTGTATCGAATGACGATGTATGTAACAATGAATGAAACATTAAAAAAATTCAAGGTCATTCATTATTGTCAATAATATCAATGACAATGCGATGTAATGGATTTTATTATCATTTCAAGGGAAAAAATACACTTTTTAATTTTTTTTAATGAATTGTTGATTTTTTATCTCCAATATGACTTTTTTTTAAGGCTAGAAGTGATGAAGACAGTTTTAGAGTCCCGTTAATTTGGACTCTAATAGAAATGGCAACCGCGGTCTGGAACCTCCATCCTACCATCTGTCGTTGGCCTTCACGCATGCGCACCGACCCTTTCACGGCGTACACTACGACATTTGGTGAAGTCAGAGGTTCATGGGCCGGGACAAAGCCTGCTCGCTCGCCCTTTTGGGCCCTTTAAGAATGCCTTTGAGTTTGCATGGATAATTAAAACACAACCGTCCTTTCCCCCCCACCCCACTTCTCATTTTTTCCTCAAAGCTTTACACCATGTATGACACCGATGATAGGATAGGTTTTGTTCGTCTGCTACAAAAGCTAAGGGGGGGGGGGGGAATGTGTTCGTGGTTTCGCTGTTGTGCAACTAAGTGACCGACTTCTGTACCCTGTTGGTTTGAGGGGTTTTCTGGGGGCGGGGAGGGGGAGGGCGTCCCCAGGGGACTTGAGGTTGAGGCTTCCAAGCGAGCTCGTACGTACACTGGGATCAAAGATTCGGGGTCGTAGTGGAAGGGGTTTTTATTTTATCAAATACATGATGTTAAGTGGCGCAATCAGACAGCGTTGATAAGTGCAAAGTGTGCTCAAGTCAAACGGTGCTAAAGTGACAATGTTGAATGTTAAAAGGGGCGCTTAAAATGTGAACGTTGAGTATGTTGAAATGGGTGCTCAAATTAAGGTGGCGTATGTTGAGAGGGGTGCTGAAATTAAAGGGGCGTATGTTGAGAGGGGTGCTGAAATTAAGGTGGTGCATGTTGAGAGGGCTGCTGAAATTAAGGAGGTGTATGTTGAGAGAGGGGCTGAAATTAAAGTGGTGTATGTTGAGAGAGCTGCTGAAATTAATGTGGTGTATGTTGAGAGGGGTGCTGAAATTAAGGTGGTGTATGTTGAGAGAGGGGCTGAAATTAAAGTGGTGTATGTTGAGAGAGCTGCTGAAATTAATGTGGTGTATGTTGAGAGGGGTGCTGAAATTAAGGTGGTGTATGTTGAGAGGGGTGCTGAAATTAAGGTGGTGTATGTTGAGAGGGGTGCTGAAATTAATGTGGTGTATGTTGAGAGGGGTGCTGAAATTAAGGTGGTGTATGTTGAGAGGGGTGCTGAAATTAAGGTGGTGTATGTTGAGAGGGGTGCTGAAATTAAAGGGTGTATGTTGAGAGAGGTGCTGAAATTAAAGTGGTGTATTTTGAGGGGGGGGGGTGCTAATGTGAAAAATTGCCCACATTGAAGCGTTGAGATGAAGGGTGTTGATAAGGATTGAAAAAAATAAGGAGCATAATTGAAAAAAAAGCAACTTATAATATAGAATCTATAAATGAAGAGTAACACTAAGACGTTTCAGCCAATATAAAGGACGTTGCAGGATCAAAGTGGGAAGTGAGTTTTGGGAGAAAAGACTCAGATGCGTATCACGCTCTACGTAGACGGTAGCGACGCCGTTAAGCCTAATGACTCTAATTAATTATGTTTTGGTGAACAGTTTGACCTGACACTGAGTCATTTGGTTTAAAGAAAAATTCCAACCCCAATGTCGACTATAATTCCAACCACACGGTTGACTATAATTCCAACCACACTGTCGACTATAATTCCAACCACACTGTCGACTATAATTCCAACCACACGGTTGACTATAATTCCAACCACACGGTTGACTATAATTCCATCCACACGGTTGACTATAATTCCAACCACATGGTTGACTATAATTCCAACCACACGGTTGACTATAATTCCAACCACACGGTTGACTATAATTCCACCCATACGGCTGACTATAATTCCAACCACACTGTCGAATATAATTCCAAACATACTGTCGAATATAATTACAACCACACTGTCGAATATAATTTCAACCACACGGTTGACTATAATTCCAACCATACTGTCGATTATAATTCCAACCACAATTTTGACTATAATTCCAACCGCACTTTTGACTATAATTAAAGTGTCTAAGTCTATAATTGAAGCAAGTTAGGGTATCTGAATAATCTAATGAGATTAAAACGACGGTTTGTCAATAATCACTTGAACTGATCACACACGTGTGGGACGTGGTGGTCGAGAGGTAGCGCTCTCGACTGTCATACTGATGGTCACGAGTTCGAATCCACACGAAAGTGAGGATTTGTTCTCGGGACCGAGGAGTCCCCTAGTCACCCAGCTCCGAATGGGTACCTAACTATGACAATAGTTAGGCGGCTGGGGTAATGCGTGGAACCCCTATAGCCGTGGCCTGTGACCGCTGCATCACTTGCCAACAGATCATCTCTCATGGTCTGTGGACGCAATTATCTTCTGCATAGAAGGAGCGTCTGTATATCTAAGATAAGACTAGTATAAATATAAAGTATCTTTGACGTTGGAAAGTTTTGCAACTTGTGCCAATTTCAATTGGCCAATGACTAATACAATCATGTTTTGAATTTGGCTTTCTAGTAGTTAGTACCATACTACTAATTACTAGTAATATATTTATTAACTTCGAATATTCCCATTAATTTAATACTTTCATTAACTATGAATACAATGGTTTTATTTTCAGACGCTGCAATTAGTGGGCCAACATCATTTAAAGAGGCAATAAATAATATTCAGTCAAACAATAAATTGTCTAGCAAGGAATTCCTGGATCCAAGAAATAACCAAAACATTCTTCATTTTTCTGTGGAGCAAAAGAATCCAGAACTTGTGAATATTGTATTGGAAAGAGCTGATGAGGAATTGATCCTTCACAATTTTGAAGTTGATGTCTCTAATATAATAGGCAAAAAGAATGTTCTACACCAAGTGTGTGGACGCAATTATCTTCTGCATAGAAGGAGCGTCTGTATATCTAAGATAAAGACACGATATTGTTAAAGTTACCACCGATACTGCTCAAATTACCACCGATACTGTTCAAGTTAACGCCGATACTGTTAAAGTTACCACCGAGACTGTGAAAGTTAACACCGATACTGGCAAAGTTACCACCGATACTGTTAAAGTTACTACAGATACTGTTAAAGTTACCAACTATAATGTTAAAGTTACCACCGATACTGTTAAGTTACCACCGATACTGTTAAAGTTACTGCCGATACTGTTAAAGTTACTGCCGATACTGTTAAAGTTACTACCGATACTGCTCAAGTTACCACCGATACTGATAAAGATAAAACTACAAATAAAGGCCAAAAGATTTATAGAAATAATTTTTTTTTAAAAATTAAATTTAAAAAAAAAAAAGAATCAAACAAGGTCAAGGATCTGCAACTGAATTAGGGGGCAGGTGGGCCATACAGTATAGAAGTAGGACTTTATTGTCATTAGCACTGCAAGTATCACTTTTAAGGCATTAGCACTACAAGTAGGACTTTATAGACATTAGCACATCAAGTAGGACTTTATAGACATTAGCACAACAAGGAGTACTTTATAGACATTAGCACTAAAAGTAGGACTTTATAGACATTAGCACTACAAGTAGGACTTTATAGTCATTAGTCATTAGCACTACAAATAGACAGCACAACAAGGAGTACTTTATAGACATTAACACAGCAAGTGAGATTTTATAGATATTAGCACAGGAAGAGGGAATTTAAAGTCATTAGAACTGCAAGTAGGACTTTATAGACGTTAGTGCCGCGAAATACACAATTATTTTGATATTTACACTTTTTTGGGTTCCTGTGTGAAATTGCACCCATATGATGTTGAAAAGTTTCTTACATTTCCCCCATACATGCAGGTGACGACAATTTTACCCCGAGAATGTCTGGTCTGATACAATACAAATGTCTGCTCAGGATACAATATAACCTCTCAGATGACAGAAATTAAATGCGACACAAATGATACGGGTACCTGATCAAGCCGGTTTGGGTTACGTCATAGTTGCCGTTCTAGCGATTGGACCAGACAAGTCATGTGACAAGACACGTGACCTTTCCGGTGTATCTGATTGGTCACATGCCACCACCAACCGAGTGCACGCGCTGTACCAATCTAATCAAACTGTCATTTTGCCTGGTTACCTTGTTGGGGGATGCGCAGACCAAAGAAATTAACAAACAGGCCACCCCATCAAATCCCACGGCTGTATGCATGGGATTAAAAAGGATTAAGCGTACACCAGGGCGCGGGCATTAGGGCCAGAATAGTAATGAATTGAAACATATTTCATAGCGAGCAGAAATGTATCATCTTCCCTCTACTGTATAATGAAACGGACAAAGTAGGCGGGTCTATAGATGTCACCTCTAAAGTAAAGGTCGTATTTAGATTTACATTTATAAAACTAATGAAAACTGCTTTGTTAAAGAAATGTTTTAAAAATTATTTGAAAAAAAAAAACATTTGCCCTGGAATTTATTTTTAAAAAGTTTGGAATTAACAGAAATAAAGAGAATTGTACGTCCTTGAAATCAGAACACAGCAAATCACGCAAAGAATCGAGGTTAGTGGGAGATATCAAGATGGACATTTGTGAGAACACATACTCACATACGGTTGAATTTTATTTTTCCGTTGAATTAAATTATAAAAACTCCGAATTTAGCTTGACATAAGAGTGTCAAAAGTCAGGCCCGCGGGCAAAATGCGGCCAACGTTTACAATTTAACTATCCAACGGACTCAATGTAAAAGCTTAATAGAATCCTGGATTTTTTTCTGTAACTAAGACATATTTATAATAAAGGCGTAATGATGTGCAAGTTTGAGTAAAAAAATCATGTTAAGCCTGGTACCTATTGGAATTCAGGACGTGTTAGCGCATTTTCGTATTATGTATCAGTACTTATGTTAGATATCAGAATTATGTAGTTATCAGTAATTGTGTTTAGATTTTAGACATATTTTTATGAATTTTCTTGTGTAATGAATATACCTGACATTTTTTTAATTTAAAAGTCATTTCTTTACATTTAAAAAAAAAATATTTTCTCTTTATTCCAACTACAAGTCACCACAAATGATGACGTAAAACTCTCTAAACTTTTACACATATTCTAATGACGTCAACTAAAAAAAACAACTAATTATTTTGCACCATTTCGCACCACTCTTCAATGCTTGAAGAATTGTGCATTCGACTTCCGGCAATGGCGGCCGTTCCCTGCGCTAGTGTTACCTCTCGATTCGCAAAGTTTTTTGGTAGTTTTAACGGGGTTTTTAAACGGATCGAGTAACTGAGTGTTGATGCACAAATGGCAGGTCAGGGCATACAAAAAACATATATACCTCATGGGTCTAGGACTTATGGATGCTGAGATCAAAGGTGATGACGGACGGACGGACGGACAAAACGGGGGCAATAGCGCATTCGACATCTCGAAAATGCGCTAAAAAAACCAACAAAAAAACAATGACGTCAAGTGATCTAAACAATCAAGGATTTTAAATTTTAGAAATTGTTTACGGAAGTGGAAANNNAAAAAAAACCAATTTCCACTTCCGTAAACAATTTCTAAAATTTTAAAATCCTTGATTGTTTAGATCAAGTGATCTAAACAATCAAGGATTTTAAAATTTTAGAAATTGTTTACGGAAGTGGAAATTGGTTTTAAAAAAGCCGACGAATTTATGTGTTGTTATGTATACGAATATCGATGTCGTCGGATGGCAAAAATAAATGCCACCATTTTGTTTATTTCTGCTAACTTTAACAGAAAATAAATGTATCAGTATACAAAAATGAACAATTTTATTGCACTGACTTCTTAAAAAATAAATTGGACGTCAACCAATTTGGTACACATAATACCAGTTTTTCTACTACTTTCTATTAATCATACCTACTTATTAAGACAGCAATAAAACGCCTCTGATATTTACCATCATTTGACGTCATCGTATTTTAAAATCCAAACACCAGATAAATGTCAACATCAATGCGAAATAAAATTTTAGAATGGGCATAAACTGTAAGAATCAGATATGTTCCTCGAAGTTTAAAGTAAAATAATCTTAGTATAGATATTCATCCATTGGTCCCGTCGTAGTCGTAGTGTAAGGGAAACGAAGACGCAAGCCCACATGACTGTTTCATCCACATAAGGTCCTTACATTGAGGTGACGTAACCGGTAACGCCACTGCTGATGCTTCACTTAAAATTGGAGGGGGGGGTATGTAAAGGGACGTTATATCATTGATCTAATCTTCAAGTGGACGGCCTGGGGGGTGGGGGAGGAAGTGTAGGTCGGATCTACTGATGTTCGTTCGCCGTGACCTCTATGACCACTCTCTAAATCCTGTACATCCTGATGGGGCTGGTGAGGGAGTTCGTTATTGGCTTGTACAAAAAATCGTGACCCCGGAAGTTGCGTCCAAACCAAAAGGTCGGACTAGAGATTGTCGGCATTCTGCGCTTGTTCTTACCTGGCATGTCTTCTGGAGTTGGCGGCTGCTTTCTCGGTGTTTAATCCGTTGTTGAGTTGCCGTTCCGTAGGATAAAACCCCAGGAAAAAAAATCAGGGATATGATATCTGCAACATATCTACAAAATATCTATGACATATTTACAACATATCTACAACAGATTTACAAAATATCTACAACATATTTATAAACATATCTGCAACATATTTACAACAAATCTACAATATATCTACAAAATATACCGACAACATATCTACAAAATATTTACAACATATCTACAACAGATCTACAACATATGGACAGCATATCTACAACATATCTACAACATATGGACAGCATATCTACAACATATTTACAACATAGTTACACCTTAATTACAACATATTTACAACATATCTACAAAATGTCTACAACATATTTACAACATATCTACAACATATCTACAACATATTTACAACATATATACAACATATTTACAACATAGTTACATCATATCTACAACATATTTACAACATATCTACAACATATCTACAACATATTTACAACATATTTACAACATAGTTACAACATATCTACAACACATCTACAACATATTTACAACATATCTACAACATATCTACAAAATATCTACAACATATCTAGAACATATCTGCAACATATCTACAACATATTTACAACATATCTACAGCATATCTGCAACATATCTACAACATAGCTACAACATTTTTTTTACAACAACATATCTACTTAATTTCGACAACATATCTACAATATATTTACAACATATCTACAACATATCTGCAACATATCTACAACATATCTACAACATATCTACAAAATATCTACAACATATTTACAACATATTTACAACATATCTGCAACATATTTACAACATATCGAAAACATATCTACAACATATTTACAACATATCTACAACATATCTGCAACATATCTACAACATATTTACAACACATCTACAACGAACAACATATCTATGCATTTGGTCATTGAAGGTTCTTTCTGGAAAACTTGTCATTATTTCCTGTAAAGAGGGGAAATGTTTGGTATTAGGCTGCATTAGAAACAGTTGCCTTTGAAAAATTGCAGCTTGTTCCCAAAGGCCTTGATTCATGAATATAATTGGCTTAGCACTGCGTTGTGCCCTTAAAGATTTGTGTTAAGAACGTTTAGAGGTCTTGTCACATCCACTAAAAGTGCAAAATCTTCCAGCCAAACAATATCAGATAGTTCTGAAATTTGTTGTTCCTTAACATCTGTGTACTTTATTTCCTAATTTATTTTTAAGCGTACAAGCGCTGTCCCCCGGCCGATTGAGCCATGATCTTTTGCGATTGTGATACACAATATCTCCATAATCTCACTGGATGTGGAGAAGAAACTGCTGAAACTGGCGGTGAATTAGGCATAATTTTGTTAGTCAACTGTTCCCACCAGTCATGGCAAGGGCACCACCAGTCATGGCAAGGGCACCACCAGTCATGGCAGGGGCACCACCAGTCATGGCAGGGGCACCACCAGTCATGGCAGGGGCACCACCAGTAATAAATATAGAGATTATTTACTTGGTCATTTAACGTCATACACATCAGAACAAACAAAACCAAATATATTTGTTTCCCTTGTCGGTCTTTAAGACTGAAATCTAGTAATTGGTAAACAAACAATACAATGTCATCTATTTTCACCAGCTTTTGACGCACTCACAACAGTATAAAAAGTTAGACTTTTCTTATAAATGTGATGTTGCTAAAAAAAAATAATGCGTCAGCCAATTAATTATTTCAGATGAGGCCGCGGATAGTTACAAACTGACCGCGAGGCCGGACTCCGCCTTCCTCTGTTTATTGTGGACCTCTGATGTTATTAGTGTAAGTTTGGCAGCTGATAATGTACTCGTTTTTTTGTTTTTTTTAATTCTTGATGTCACAAGTAAATCGTTACTTCCCTTCAATTCCAGTTGTAAATCTATCAAAGCAAAGCTAAAGCTGTCACGATATATAGAATTGAGCTATTGTAACGATAGTATTGAGCAATTGTCACGATAGCCGTGAGCTATTGTTACGATAGCATTGAGCTATTGTCACGATAACATTGAGCTATTGTCACGATATCATTGAGCTATTGTCACGATAGCATTGAGCTATTGTCACGATAGCATGGAGCTATTGTCACGATAGCATTGAGCTATTGTCGAGATAGCATTGAGCTATTGTCACGATAGCATTGAGCTATTGTCACTATAGAATTGAGCTATTGCGCAATGCTTCATTTCTAACAGGTTATGTTGTGCCCAAGGCCTTTAAACTCGACAAACTTATCCCCAGCATTTGACTGAGATTTTGGTACGTGCTGTGAAAATTTTGCTTAATAATAAATTCGTCTTTTTAGTAACCAAAATTATTTTGACGCTCGGGATCTATCTAATATATGTATATCATTCGCCCCAGGAGTTGGCCACACCCGGTATGTTACTATTACTCACCTAGAACATGCACGGGCTGTTATGAAAGCAGGTTGTGACCTTCGACGCGCGTTATTAAAACAATTAACACAAATCCCCAATAATTTAACATTTTTTTTATGATCAAACCGCACGATTTTTTTTTATTATCTGTAAACAAAAAAAATGTTGCCGCGGTTACACAAACCTCAATCTCACCAAGCGCGGACAATGAATGGCATGACGTCACAGCCCCTGCTGACGGAGCAGACGACGAGAAGACAAGGTGGTGCTGTGTGATTGGTCGTATAATCAAATCAGCGTCATGAACTTAACAACAAAAAAAATTACCACGTGACCTCAAAAAAATCGATATACATACGACGATGGGACTGTTCCGAATGGGAACTGTGAGACAAAAAGTTTTAATTTGCTAATGTTTAGCACAATTACAGAAACAGATTGAAATCATTGTTGTGGTTGGGTTGGGCACTTCACAAGTCAATGATTATATGTCATTTTTATTTTTTAAAAAATATGTATGCACTTTTAATAAATCAAAAATCTTAGGAATATTTATAGAAATTTTAATAATCGCCCAAAAGGTTGGAGAGGAAGTAAGATAGAGGGTGAAGAGTATAGCTACTTTATGGAGGATGAAGAGTATAGCTACTTTATGGAGGGTGAAGAGTATAGCTACTTTATGGAGGGTGAAGAGTATAGCTACTTTATGGAGAGTGAAGAGTATAGCTACTTTATGGAATGTGAAGAGTATAGCTACTTTATGCAGGAAAAAAATGGGAGGAGGATGTCCCGGCCGTTAGGAGGGAGGAGAGGATAAGGGAGGGTGAAGGAATCATGGTGAACAAACCGGGCCATTTGTTCTCTTTCCATCTGACAATGGCCAGCACGCGCTAGGTCCAATTCTCGCCAGGTGGTCTGCAATTCTCGAGGGATGCTCCGATCTTTAACACAGATCATGTGACCGATACGGCCATGATGGTTGGACGCACGCCCGCGACACCTAACGGGACGTTTAGTTAATTAGATTATGGGACACGGGCACTACGAAGATCTTCTTCGTCACCTTGGGAAATTTGCGGGCACTGGGGCTTATAACAATGTAGTTTTAATGAGAACATGCAGAGTGATGGCGTGCTTTTTATCAAAACAATTTATTTGATTGCTGTCTAATTTTAAAGTAAACCAAGAATTTAATGGATGTAAATTTATTATTCTATTGTTTATATATATATATATATATATATATATATATATATATATGATTTTGCGGAAATTAACGATTAACTAATCGATATTATACTTATTTAGCTCGCCAAGCTTATTTACTTCCAAAACCGTTTTAAGTGAATTTTAAAAGAATGTACAATTGGTTCACGATATCCAAATCGATTGTTACTTTCGGAGTTGTCACATGGCTAAATCGAATTAAATAAAGGTTTGTTTTTTTTAAAAATAAATTTTATAATTGCAGTACATTTACTGTATTTGAACAACAGTGTAAAGATAAAATACCGACTTACGCATGAACAATCAACTTATTCCAACTCTACCATCTTTGACTCGCGATTAAAATTCTATCATATTTGACTCGCTATTCCAACTCTACCATCTTTGACTCGCTATTTCAACTCTACCATCTTTGACTCGCTATTTCAACTCTACCATCTTTGACTCGCTATTTCAACTCGACCATATTTGGCACCAACTGTTTCGAGGACCGGTACCCGTCTGTGGACAAGGGGATGCAACGCGCGATTAGTGACGGACATGGTTTATTTTGGGGGACAATGACGCGATTGTTTAGCTCGGATCGAGTAGATTCCCGCTATGATAGCCCTCACGTTCGGGCCACATGTTCACCGTTTGGGGACACTCGAAACTTCAAACGGTCTGACCACCAGGCCCGGTAGCGCCATCAGACGGGAGAGCGTGCCGTAACTGAGCCGGAAAATTTATAGCGAATCAAAGAGCGACGTAGTATTTGGAAGAGCCATGGTGTCGTGTGGAAGAGCCAGGAATTGAAACATCGGGCATTTTTCAAAAGGCGAGTCACGCGTTGTGACGTATGATGGTGCAAAGTAAAACTGGTGTTATTTCCCCTGATGACATTACACCTTCTGTCCTGAGATCTCAGTGATAAGGTCGTTACAGTGATGGTTCTCACAATTACACCCTGGCTGGACACACCTCGGACAGACACACCCCGGACAGACATATCTCGGACAGACATATCTCGGACAGACACACCTCGGACAGACATATCTCGGACAGACATACCTCGGACAGACATACCTCGGACAGACACACCTCGGACAGACACACCTCGGACAGACAAACCTCGGACAGACACATCTCGGACAGACAAACCTCGGACAGACATATCTCGGACAGACACACCTCGGACAAACACACCTCGGACAGACACACCTCGGACAGACATATCTCGGACAGACACACCTCGGACAGACATATCTCGGACAGACACACCTCGGACAGACATATCTCGGACATACACTCCTCGGACAGACACACCTCGGACAAACACACCTCGGACAGACACACCTCGGACAGACATATCTCGGACAGACATATCTCGGACAGACACACCTCGGACAGACATATCTCGGACAGACATACCTCGGACAGACACACCTCGGACAGACACACCTCGGACAGACACACCTCGGACAGACACATCTAGGACAGACATATCTCGGACAGACACACCTCGGACAAACACACCTCGGACAGACACACCTCGGACAGACATATCTCGGACAGACAAACCTCGGACAGACATATCTCGGACAGACACACCTCGGACAGACACACCTCGGACAAACACACCTCGGACAGACACACCTCGGACAGACACACCTCGGACAGACATATCTCGGACAGACATATCTCGGACAGACACACCTCGGACAGACATATCTCGGACAGACATACCTCGGACAGACATACCTCGGACAGACACACCTCAGACAGACATATCTCGGATAGACATACCCAAGACATTGATAACTGGAACAGAAAAAGTCGGAACAGACACAACCGAGACAGACACACCAGGGACAGACAAACTTAGTACAAACAAATGGCTTTGATGTGTCGTAATTAGATTCTATACGGACGCTGCTTACTTCCAACATTTGACCATACATTGACCATCAAACGACAAATCAAATAATTATAAGGGCAAGCAAAAGCGTGTCAATACAAAACACAATAGGTACTTGAAGTACAAGAAAACATGTACCCGTACGTATAGCTGCGGAAATAAACGATTAATTTCTCGATTAATCGGTAAATACTTTTATCGATTAAAATTATTTTAATCGATAAAAGAGATATTAAAATTAAAGAAAATATTTTAAACATTTTTTCGATTTATTAGTAAATATATAATTATTAATAATTAAAAAAAGTTTTTTTTTACTTACAAAGTTCTCCATTTCAAAAAAGATTTTTAAAGTGTAAACTTTAAAATAAGCAGTTATTGTAAGGAAAATGGTATTTTAAAAAAAACATTGCTTTTACTGAATCAACAATAACAAAATTTAAATTCTTTCACAAAAACTAGAACTATTTATATTCAAATATATTTCCTATAAATACTATTTTTTAATTAAATACATAAGTTATGGGCATTTTAGGAATTTTTTCATTTTAATGACGTCATACATCTTATTTTCCAGCTTAAATCAAAATTATCGATTAATTATTCGGTAATTTTTCAAAATTTAACGATTAAATTTAAATTAATCGATAACAGCCCTACCCGCACGTGCAAGTGTCAATATAAAACACAATAGATACTTGAAGTACAAGAAAACGTGTACGAGTACGTGCAAGTGTCAATACAAAACACAACAGATACTTGAAGTACAAGAGAACGTGTACCCGTACGTGCAAGTGTCAATACAAAACACAACAGATACTTGAAGTACAAGAAAACGTGTACCCGTACGTGCAAGTGTCAATACAAAACACAACAGATACTTGAAGTACAAGAAAACGTGTACTCGTACTTGCAATATTTGCAGAGAGATTTCCCGCAACCCCCTTTTATAGTCAAAACTTGCCCACGGACCCCCAAGTGAAAAAGCTACATAAATGTGTAGTATACAAATTTACTTATTTAAAAAAAAAAAACATTTTGTTGAAGAATCATTTACTTGGATATAACTTTTGTTAAATTTCTTTTCTTAAATTAATGACTTGGATGAACTTGATGAGATTTTTTATAATTTTATGAGTGTATTTATGTCCGGCTCAAAGTTTGTGAGTACCTAACACAAATTCCCACGAGCACTAATGTCAAGCCGGTTTCTTTTGTTCTTGATGAGGTTCAAAACTGCAATGAATCCACGTTATACCGAATAGGAAGACGCGTAAGCAGTCAACAACATTTGTACAATAACCCATAATGCAGGAAATAAATTCATTTTTTTTTTTGTAACTAGAATTTGTGGTATCTTTGTTCAAACATTAGTTTAAGTTCCTCATTTGTGGATAATTCAATATCATTAAGTTGCACCTGTATTAGTATGGATTCATCTATGTCTGTTAACTTAATTTGTCCCCGAGCAAAAAGGGTTCAACACCCAGTCGGAAATATCCAAGTGAAGAATGATTTCAAATCTTTGGTTCAGAACTGCATGAAGAGCAGTTAAGTGTTAATAGTAGGCAATCAAGTCTTCATCTCTATTTTGCAATTTCAAGAGATTTTGAATCTGAGAACATTCTCCTCTCCCGAATTTTTGTTTAATGGAAAATGTTTTGCAACAAACACATGTATTGCGCTTTTAGTTTTGATTAAATTTAATTGGTCACCTTGTAGTTTCAAATTAGTTTCGTTAAATTTGGCAAACAAATCTGTCATAAAGGCTATGTCATTTGTGAGATAATTAAATTGTGTCTTTGCCTTCCAGGAATTCTAGCACTGAATTAAATCGATTTAAACATGCACTTTTAGATAAGCAAAGTACTTCTGTGTTAAGAAGTAAACAATAATAGTTCTTCATCATTTTCCATCAAAGTTTAGCAAACAATATCTCATTGAAGACATTCCTTTTGATTTTATTAACTGCTCTAATGACATAATCTAGTGATCCATTCAAAAGTTCACTAATATTTTTGCAACTAAATAATGTCGATGAATGGCCCATAGCATTGAACATACATTGTGGTACAGCTTGTTTTAAGTATACCAGAAAGCCTCGGTATCTTCATAACATTGCCGGAGCTCCTTCAGCAACAACAAAAATGATAGAAGTCAAGAGTATATTTTTTTCATTGTAAAATATTTTTAATTTAATTAAATAACATTTCACCTTTCGTATGTGTTTCCAAAAATTTAGCAAAAAACAGTTATTGTCAAAATAGTTCTTCTTTTACAAATCTTACAGTAGCTAAAAGTAAAGCCTCGTTTCCTGATAAAGTGTAGAGAAAATTCTGATGTTTTTAAGTACTCGCATAAAGAATTTTTAACACATTGAGCTATTTTATCAATCCTTCTTTGGACTGAATTATTGCTCAGTGGAATTCTTTTTGTGATGTCGAAAGCTGATTTATGCAACAGTGTGTATCACCTCACTTACAACTGATAAAATAAGTTCTTCACCTATTGTGGGGTCGTTCCAGACTTTGCATCAATAAAGAAATATTAATAGACGCACGCAGTCCATCGTCATCTTGCTTTGATGTTGTCCCTAAGAGCTGTTGAATTGATGGTGTTTTCAAATATTTTTCTTAGACTGCTTCAAAAAAAAAAAGTGTTAAATCTTTTTTTTTTTATCACTATGGATTTTCTTTAAATGTTCCTTAAGCTTGGAAGGTTTCGTAGGATCATTCGTCAAAGTTCTATTACACAGAAGTGGCAGAAGACACTTGGGTAAATTAATATTTCCTGGTAATGAAATAAAGCTATACTTCAAAAATTCAACACAGTACTGTCTATATTTTTTCTTCGGATCACTCATCTGTTAAAAAGGGCACAACAATACAAGAAAAAATGTATATAAAATGTTTTATTTGAAATTGTTAATTAACTATTAATTATTAATTTTTTCAATGGAATACTGCATTAAAACCCTTTAGAATTATAAGGCTTAAGACGTAAGGATACAATTATATTTAATTTGAAAAAAAAAACAAAAAACAACTTACGATCCCTTTGTGAGATTTATTTTTTCAAAATTAATCTTAAGGTATTACGATTTTGAAAATGTGAAATATATTGTTTTCAAAAGATGTAAATTGTATTCAAATATTAGTACATACTTACACTTACGTTCAAAAGTAATTTATCTGAATAATCAATACAAAATTCAACTATATCAAACCTTCCATCGATCAATACTAAACTTCTTTTAGCCTTAGATTGGGAAAATTGTTTATACGTTTTGTATCAGTAATAGATCTACATAACAATAAATTGTCGATTATGTGTACGACTATTTTAGACTTTATATTGTAGGCAAGTTATGCAAGTAGCAGCATAATTTCGTTGCTGTATAAAACTATTTTCAGTAGTATGTCTTACACTGTGCCATCTCAAACTTTGAAAAAAAAGGAGGGGGGGGGGAAGCGCGTGAGGTTTCTATGTTTCAATTTATTAGGATTCTAAGGAATTTTTTAATGTTAATTATATTTTAAAAATTCAATATTATTTTGCAACTCTCTAAATATGTATTTGGTCGAATTTTGAATAAAAGAAGTGTTTTCGCTGACTTCATTCAAGTATTTAGAATCGTCCAATCATAACAAATGTGGTATCAATGGAAAGTGGGACGTGGTGGTCGAGAGGTAGCGCTCTCGACTGTCATACCGATGGTCACGGGTTCGAATCCACACGAAGGTGAGGATTTGCTCTCGCGGCCAGAGGAGTCCCCGAGTCACCCAGCTCCGAATGGGTACCTAACTAGACAATAGTTAGGCGGCTGGGGTAATGCGTGGAACCCCTATAGCCGTGGCCTGTGACCGCTGCATCACTTGCCAACAGATCATCTCTCATGGTCTGTGGACGCAATTATCTTCTGCATAGAAGGAGCGTCTGTATATCTAAGATAAGATAAGCTGGATTCTTCCTGCATTAGATAAATACTACTTATCGACACGTCAAATTTTACCCAACCCAGCAATCATCGTCATTTCCATTAAAAGATTGTATTTTTTATGACCTACATATAGTATATAGGGTCTCCACCTATCTCACGCACCAAACTTGGCACTCCTTTCAATTAACCAAGCATTTTGATTTATTACATTATTTGATATATCGTAGTTTTTTTCTTTCTTTTTGTAGGTAAAACAACATTATTTTTACTCAGGACCTAAATACCTCTACTACAGTATTCATTTTTCCATAATTTGGATTTCCATAATATTTTTTTTAAAACACATAATTTTATTATTTTAATTCTAAACCTTCCGCGGACACCTTGACATTGTTCAGGGACCCCCTAATCAATTTTAAGTTTCCACGGACCCCCTGGACGGTTCCGTGGACCCCTGGGGGTCCGTAGGGACCACTTTGGGAACCACTGGTCTAGATCGTGTAAATTTTTTGATTAATCAATACAAATTAGGATATTTATATATTTTTATAGGGAAACATTATTTGATATTCATATTTTGGTTCTTGTTAATGGTGGTAAGGGTTTATCTTTAAAGGTGGTAAGGGTTTATCTTTAAAGGTGGTATGGGTTTATCTTTAAATGTGACATGGGTTTATCTTACAAGTCTTGTTAAAGGAATTCATTAACACTAAAAAAGAGTTGTCTCCGAAGAGATGGTGGCCCCAAGAGATGGCGACCCCAAGAGATGACAACCCCCAGAGATGGCGGCCCCAAGAGATGGCGACCCCAAGAGAAGGTGACCCCAACAGGTGACAGACCCCAAGAGATGGCGAACCCAAGAGATGGCGACCCCAAGAGGTGACGACCCCAAGAGGTAACAGATCCCAAGAGATGGCGACCCCAAGAGGTGACAGACCCCGAGCACACAAGACTATTTGTCTACGGAAGACTTGGCTGCGACCTGATAGCATCGCCGGTAATTAATAATCATAGCATGAAAATAGAGCACGTCTCCTCGAAGTGAGCCTTAGAATTGTTAATTCCAGAAAGCCGCCCCGACGCATGCGCCGGGGATTACGTCACATCTGGCGCACGTGCAGGTAAAATAACGGATTGGGTTGGCTAAAATACAAAAATTGACATCTTTCCTCGAGGGGCGCGCGTGTTATTGGCCCAGGTAGGCCGCGCGGAGGTGAAATCCAATCAAGACCGAAACCCGTAACAAGAAATTATTGAAGTCCAAGAAGCGTGAAAAATCCTCGCGCGCAATTGTCGCGGCACGTGCCGCTACCAGCGAAAGTAAAAGGAAAACAAGGACACCGGCAGGAGTTAACGAAACGAAAATAGGAGATGAACACGACAGGAAAGCCATTTATAGTCAGACGGCGGGGGTCGATGTAAAAACATGGATTGGAAAAGTAACCGCGGGATCATTTCAATGGCTGCGGTGTTTGGTGACAATGGTGCGTTATGTGAAACCTGTTTAAAGTGTTTTGTTGGCAATTTCCCGCGTTTTTTGGTTTGGTTTTAATTGATTCGAGTTTGAAATCTAAACAAGAAACCCCAATGCCTTAAAATGGCTCGCGGTGAGTCGGAGTGGATCTATTATCCCCCATCTGTTAGAGAAAAATCATCTTTTGTTTTAGTTAAGCAAATGTTGGGTTGAATTTGCTTTCTTTCCATCTTCAGTTTGTACGAAGGTGACGTCATAATTATTCAAGGAAAAAACAATAAACATAACCATTAATAACTATAATAATTTGTTATATTAAATTAATGTCGATAAGGCGATACTTAATTATTCATAAAATAAATTACTCATGGCTTACGCGATACCCGACAATGACGTCACAGAAGTTTCTTATCCTCATCATCACAGGTACTCACACTGTTTGACGACATACCCCATAACCCGCCCCCCTCCACCGGCTTTAACATAGACGTATCTTTATAAGGCTGAAGCGATCAGGGTGAATTCTGTCCTTTAATCTAAGAACAAAATAGTGTTAAACCGCTGTCCTTTCCCGTTCGGTAACGATATTACAGCGTGATCGATCAGCGGCAATGAACTCTAAAAGATCGTAGACGCATGCATAGACTTAGTTTGTTGTCTTGCTTGGCTAAACGAAGGCTGTTGTTTCTGTTGTTTTCTTTACACCACATAAATATATACCGAAGATTCTAAGCTGGTCTGTTTTTTTTTTTAAATGATTTTATTTGCATCTTGTAGTCCTGGTTACAAAATCTGTATGCATCGTTTAGTTATTTACTGTTAATAAATAGATATATCATTTAGAAAGAAAAAAAAATAGAAAGAAAACTAAAATAAGAGTTTCTTTAATAGTAAGAGCCCTATACTATAAATGGATTCGTCTATAGAAAAATAGAATTCATCCAGACATTTTTTTTCTTTTCGGGTTATAATTCAATAAACAACTGGAACACATAAATAACATTCTAGAGAGTTAGAGTTAAACATTAAACAGAGAGTTAGAGTTAAACATTAAACAGAGAGTTAGAGTTAGACATTAAACAGATCAGAACAAAATCTCTCCATAAACTCAGTTTGAACACGCCTGAAATCATTGTTAGCCGGAAACACCTCCATTTTGTGTCACCTGTCCGTTTCCGGTGGGGTTGTAACTCCGTCTGCTAGGTATCAATACCTCGGCGTGAACCGTGCCAATAGCAGCCGATTAGACCTGCCGTGCCAATAGCAGCTGATTAGACCTGGAGTGGCACTTGATTGGCGCGTGATGACGACAAAGGTAAACACTCGGACGACGTCAGGGCCAGCTCTGAACACGGATCCTTCATCAGGTGTGTGATGGGACTGCCGCCTACAAGCAACCGTTATCTGTCTAAGGGGGAGCGGCTCTAATCTACGTCTGGTCACAGTGATAAGAACGACCTGTTGTAACAAACTGGGAATGTTATGGGTGGGGGAGGGTGGGGTGGGTCATTTCCGTCAAAAGTGCACCCATACGGCTTTTAACTTTTTCATAATAACATAATTCTTTGTTTTAAAAAATCCCTGGACTTAGTATTGTGGGTACTGAACTACATTTTGCGCTCCGTCTGCCACACGCGTGTCACTGTTGTTATAAGTATAAGTATGCCTTATAAACACAGTCTTGTCAACAGACACTTTAATGAGACTATCTCCATTCCTATTGGAAACTACTGACCGCTGTTGACCTCAGGGATGTAACCCGATTTGCTGTTGTCCAGGTCGATTGTCATAACCTGCAGTGGTCAGCTGATGGACTAATGACCACCCGCTGGTCAAATCTGCCATCTCCCGTGCATGCCTGCCTCTCTCGTGGTGGAAACACGGAGCCTCGAGATTCAGTAATTCAATTGTTAACCGGAGGAAATTTCAAGTCTTGTGAAGAGAAAATATTGGGTGGAAGGGTGTTTGGGTGGAAGGGTGTTTGGGTGGAAGGGTGTTTGGGTGGAAGGGTGTTTGGGTGGAAGGGTGTTTGGGTGG
>MUZC01000526.1:126566-186239 GCA_002072015.1 Radix auricularia | reverse complement strand
GCCACCAACACAAGTTTACCTGACTATCCAAACAATCTTGGCCACCAACATTAGTTTACCTGACTATTTAAACATTCTTGGCCACCAACACAAGTTTACCTGACTATCCAAACAATCTTGGCCACCAACATTAGTTTACCTGACTATTTAAACATTCTTGGCCACCAACACAAGTTTACCTGACTATTAGTTTACCTATGTCCAACATAAACAATAAGCCAGTGACTAGCAATAATTCAAACAATAATTATATGCAGTAATTAATCAAGCATGCGGATCAAAATTTGGATATTTGGAAACAAATCTCTTTAAATAAAATGGATTAAATATTTTATCCATGAGAATTAGAAAATAGTTCTACAGACCTGGTCACATTCACACAAACTGCCAAGGCCTGTCAGACACCGGTCAATTAAAATTAAAAAAAAGACATTTGACTTAAATAAACTAGAACATGACATTTGACTTAAATAAACTAGAACATGACATTTACAATAACTAACTTGATGTTTTTCCATGTTACAAAGTTTTTGATTTACTAAACAACTGAAACCAATAACAAATGATCACTATTTATGGATGTAACCCATTTAATGTTTATATAATTGATATGGCACTTTTTATCACTTCATAAAAAAATTAAATTAGCACTTAATACAAGTGAATGGCTGACTACATATATGACTATGTGATTTGAGAAATATGACTCAGAGACTACACATAACGGAGATGCTTCATGTCTGCTGAAGCTTAGTAAGACACTCAAACCTTTTACTTTGGAGAAAAAACATTTTATTACTCATGTACTCTTGTTTTAACAATAATGAAACTACTGCACGTCCTGTTTCGCTGACAACTTGACAGATTGTTTTGATTCATTTCTTTAACAATAAGATAATTACCCTGTATTCATTATTTAGCCTCAGTCAAAAAAACAATAGGTTTAAAAAGTGATGAGACACAAACTTTTTTCCCTGAAGTAGTTTCTCGAAACAAAGTGTTTCATTTTTAAGTGTCTTTTGTTTCAAAAATGTAGTACTTTATCTAAAACAAACTTTACCAGACCTAAATAGTATTTTGCACAGAATTTTTTTTAAAAATTGGTAGCCTTAATTTTAAAGAACATTCATGCCCCTGGAGAGTAAGCAACAGTATAATAGCTACAGCATTCAGGTATCTCTAAGACTAATAAGGTAGCTCTTTAAGTTCAACATTTAGAATAAGAGTTTCTCAAAAGAGGAAAAGGAATTACCAGTTGACAATTATTTTTGCTCATATTAATGTTTTGAATGACAAAAGAGTTGGCAAAAAAAAAAGGTATTGCAACTCTAAAAGATAGAATTAAGTTACAAGCTAAGTGTATGCTATCTAGTTTTTAAAAATGTCAACCGCAATTATCCTTTGTTTTTCCAATCCTGTTGCACACTTGTGTAACATGAATCCTATGTTGAAGTTGAAAAAATTATTTGTTACACTTATCCTTTTTGTCTTTCATTGATTCTTAGTTGCACTAATCATTTTTTATTATGTACTTGTCTTAAAATAATAATGACACAGAAGAAACACAATGACCATCTTTAACCATCTTTGAACAATGATAAATTCAAAATGTTTTCACTAACTGCTCTCAGCAATAGTAAACAATTAAACTTTAATAAGAATCTTTGAAAATTGTCTGGCTACCCTGACTTCAAGATGACATAAAGAATATTATTATCAGGATTTTGTGTTAAACTACAGAGCAATCCTTGTTAAATCAAGATATATTGTAGCTTGACCACTAAATGGCCATGTTTTAATGTCAATATGTGCTTGCTCTGCTCAATGAAAACTGGGGTTTCACAAGTCAGTCACCAAATATGTCATGTGTCACAAGTCACATTAAGCAGCAACTGGTTGTTGAACGTGAATCAGTAAGTTTTAATGGAATTTCATTTCAAATTGACTCAGTGAGCCATGGCAGGAGAGGTACTTCATAGGTTTAAACAGGCTCCATCATTCCCAAACATAAAAAGTTCTTGCATAGATCTTACCGCAATGGCCAACATCACAAGTTAATTGGATTCAAGTGTACTATTTTGTTTTCTCAGCATGACACACAAAAGTTCAAAAGAACTTTGTAAATACCCATAAAGGTAAAATCACGTTGTGATGATGGCAACAATAACAACAACAAAATGAAATGGAATCACAGTCACATTAGAGGGAAACACACACATCCATTAGATAATACTTTTATAGGCTGAATGGCAAAGTAGTCACTGAATCCTGTTATTTGCAGATTCTTCTCATGTAAACGCTGTTTCCATTTCAAAATATTCAGCGAAGAATTAGAACAAGAAAGGTTTGGGCATTCTTTGGTTTGTGTTTTGTTGGTAAGTCTAGTGAGTAGGTCCGATTAATCCATGTCAGAACACATCTCACACAAGCACCACAATTTTAAAACAAGCACCACCACGATGACACAAGCATCACCACGATGACACGGGCACCACCATGATGACAATGAAAGACTAAATATTATCACTGAAGGCCTTGATTCTCTCCATTGATTAATGGCACTGCCTGAGGTTTGATATTAGTTGAATCCGACACACCTGGACAAGAAAACAAAAAACAATTTGTATTAAATAGACACTCCAAAGTTGTGTGCATAGTAGGGGTCTTATATACAGATTTGGTCTGACTTAACAAGATTATTTGAATAGAGTGAGTGTTTTTACTAAATTATGAACAGGGTTAGTGTTTCTTAACCAGATTTATCTATATCAAATAAGGTGAGTTAGTGTTTCTTAACCAGATTTATCTATATCAAATAAGGTGAGTTAGTGTTTCTTAACTAGATTTATCTATATCAAATAAGGTGAGTTAGTGTTTCTTAACTAGATTTATCTATATCAAATAAGGTGAGTTAATAACCACTGTTTATCTTTAGATTTACAGCCTATTCACAGAAGAGGAAATAGATAAGATAAAAAGTTTGTGGAAGTAAATATAAGTGTTTGTGAAATCATATTTAAAAAACTGTACATTTAACATAAGTTTTTTAAAATCAAGTCTACTTACCTTTAAACTTTTTCAAAGCTTGAGCTCTTTCTTCAGCATCATAGTACCACACTGTGATTGCGTATCTGGGGACAGAGAGTTCCAAAATCCTAAAGTCATCAGACTGAAGAAATGTACAGAGGAAACCCAGTATATCTTAAGACAACCAAAAACAAAATGAGCACACACATGCGTATTATTAAATCATTTAAATGCTAGAATCTGAATTTAATTTCTGGAAAGATGTTACAACTACCATAGATTTGATAATTCTCCAAAACAATGTAAATAGTAACATTTATTGTTATATTTTGGCAAAAGTAGCCACAGGATTTATAATTCTTACATAACATAAATATATAGATGATTATTGTTGTAATTTAATCATTACAGAACTTAATGTTTTTAAATACAATAGTTATAGAAGTTAACGTTTAATGCACCAAAGCGTGGTAACATGCGCTTCGTCTGTAATGCCAAAGCGCGGTAATGCACGCCTCGATAGAACTCTCTTTAAAAGCAAAATCACAGAAAGTAAAAACTCTTCAGTGCATGAATGATGACGTATTCGACTTCCGGCAAAGGTGGCCGTTTCCCTCACTAGTGTTATCGCTCAATTCGTTAAGTTTTTTGTAGTTTTTATGGGTTTCTTTTTTTTATAAGATGTGATTTTGCTATATTTTATTATAAAAATAATAGTTCTAAACTACAGGTAAAAATAGTTTTAAACTCAAAACGGCATTTTTTGTTATGTAAAATAACCATTATTATTTTAAAAAATGAAGTCAGTATAATTATAATATAAATATATTTTACGCAATTTTTAAAATTACGTAACCAGTTGATTACATTACAGGAAACCCTCACGGCATTGAGGCAGAAGTTTGCCAAAAACCTTCTGGGGGCTTAAATGTTAATATTGAAATAAACAGGTTAAAAGAAGTAAAAGTCTACCTTTCCCTGAAGGCTTGCTCCACTTCATGTGGATTTCTTCGATCCGACCAGAAAAACAAAAGCCTGTCAAACTTGGGTTCAATGTTTGCAACACGATCTGAGCCCTCGGGATAAATCCTCAAAAGGCCACCATGTTGCTGTAAAAAAAAAAGGAATTAATGAATCATTTTATTAAACTGAATTATATTTTATATTAGTTCATTTTCTAAACGGAACAGACCAAAATAAGGATTTATTTTAAAATTATCAAAATAATTTTGGATTTAATGAAACAGATATAAAATCAAAAGTATTTGTACACAAGAAAGAGTAGCTCTTTCATTTCTTCCATGATGCCTTATGAGCAAAATAACATTACGTTTTTCCTGGTTAGAAGTTTTTGAAAAACTTAACCAAGCTTCCCTTTATCAGCTTAAAACAACAAGAGTGGACCACTCCTGAGAAAATACTAATCTAGAGGTTGCATATTTCTGTTTTGAGTGGACTTCTAACAGGTATCAGCTATCACTTATCACACCTCCCATTTTGTCTATGATAAAACAGCCCAACTATGCAATACCTGAGCATGGTCTCAACCTATCAAAACAACTGAAATGATACATAATAATACCACTGATGCATATTTTAATCAACAAACTGACAGGCAATAATGTAAAATGCACAATACAAGCCATTTCAATAGGTCAAGCGTACAAATGCAAATAAGGTTCATTAGAATCAAAGAGAATTAAATTTTGAGCTAACAGTGAATTAAAGAATATTTAACATCCAACAAGAGCAAACATAGCTTTTATTGATACATTTCTTGAAATGCATTTATGAATGCAATAAAAGGTTTTAAAAATATTCTCTCAAGAAAGCAAATGAGAAACAGGAAGCATTTAGAGTTATTACTACTGTGCATGAAGTAGGGATTGAATGGCAAAGCCCTGGGGATAGGAAAAATAAAATATCACTAAGGCTGCCTGCCACAGTACATTTTTAAAGTGAGGAGGAAATTCTATGAAAACTAGAGAAGAAACCTGAACTTCAAGAGAAATGAGTAGCAAATAAATCAAAGAATTTATGTAACTAGAACACTAGAAAGAAAACTATAATCTTTTCCATCTTTTTAATGATTTAAGAAGTTGGACAAAAAAACAAAACAATTAGCAAGAAACCAATATTTAAATTAAAGATGAATTTTTAAATTGTAAAATAACTATATATACCTGATTAATTCAAATGACAATAATATATTCCATTTAACAGCATTAGACATTAGAAAATATGTCATCCTGGTGTACATACCCGTACATCCCAGTTTTCATTGAGGTAGTAAATGCAAGTGATGCATCGCCCATCACCATTAGGATTGTCAACATGTCTCACATATCTTGTCTTTCTCCCTGGGTAACAGGCAACCATAGCCTATATTGAGAAGTAATGTATATGTAATTGTAAAATTTCTGTTAGAAACAATATTGTTTAAGTATAGAGAGGACATTCCATATGCTGGAGAAAGCCAAAGGGATTTTTAGCTGTTAAATTAAAAGCTCTATCAAAGCTATTAATAAAAACTTGTAGTTATTGACATTTCCTGGTCTATGCCTTGAAGTTAATTTATTTTTATTGAATTGTAAAATTAACTTTTACTTATTTTTTTTAAAATCAAGAACTAAAAAAAAAAAAAAAAATGTTCTTGCACTGAAACTGAAATCATATAGGCCAAAACATAAGTTTTAATAAAATGCCACATAACTTGCATACATTCACCTTGTCAAGTTATAAATCACAAAATTAATATAATTATACCTCAAGTCTTCAAGTATACACTATTTAGTATTTAGCCATGATAAGACTAATTAAACTTAGTCACTTTTTATGTCATGTAATGAATTTTCATTTGATGAAAACATTTAAGAAAGTTAAATACCTTGGTTCGCTCATTGATTGTGTACATATCTAGCTTACTGGCACACTGAAGCATAACTGCATCCATGCAAGATATCAGAAAATGAATGTTTTCAGAGCGAGGTTCCGTCCCATCAACCCAGGTTATCATGTCACCTCGAATGTATTTGTTTGAAGATGATGAAGATGGTCCATGAACAAGCTGTCCTTGTCTCAATACACCTGCTGAACTTAACTGTAAAACTTCTTTAAGAATTTCATGTCCAGTGACTTCTCCAAGAAATTTATCAATAACACAAATTCCATACTTGGTCAAACAGTCCACTACATATTGTGCTAAGACTTTGAATCTGGAGCGTAATATGGATAAATATTGCT
Organism: Radix auricularia; assembly: GCA_002072015.1. NCBI lineage: Eukaryota > Metazoa > Mollusca > Gastropoda > Lymnaeidae > Radix > Radix auricularia. The sequence goes on along the minus strand of MUZC01000526.1, from coordinate 179,969 downwards.
CTCTGCTCTGTAAAGCAGAAAGGCTGTTGTCTCCCTGACCCATGGCTGATGCCTGTGATTGACCAGGAGAGGCAGCCTTGGCAGAAGGTGGAAGACTAATTCTGTGTGTGGTGTAATCTAAATAGTATCTTTCTGGTGGTGGACCATCTTCTGAAATTGTTGGTAAATTCCCCTGCTCATATTTGTATTTTTTTTTCAAAGCTTTAGTTTGCTTGTTAATTCCTAGTTGACCATTTTTCTTGGGAGTTTGACTGCTGTCATGTCCACAGTTATCACAAACAGAATCTCCTTTCCCCTCTTCGACTTTGGTTATAGTCAAAGTGGGCTGGGCAGTTTCAGTGTTGACAGATTCGACTGTTTCCTCACCTGCCACAATGTTTTTAAATGAAGCAGACGTTGATAATGATAGTGTGCAGGAATCGTCCACTACCACCTTTGAATGAGGGGTGGCAGGATCGCAGCAGTTTTTATTGACTTTTGTAACAGAATAGTCTCTACTGCTATCGGGTGATTCGTTGAGCATTTGTTTCGCCCATGAATTACCCTCTTGTGGAATGGATGTAGAGGGGGAACTCTCTTTATTCCTCTTGCATGCTCTTTTGTGAACTTTCCAGTCCTGCCGTTGATGGTCTTTACAACAGTACCACGTACCCCTACAACCCCCACACAGCGATAGATTTTCAAGTGCGCCACACAACTGGCATACATTCACCTCGTCACGTAGGCCTGGTGTAATCCCACTTTCCGCCATCTAGGATTCAATGTAAACCAAAACAAGCACATGTTTTGAATAAATCTTGTTAGATTTCATTCAGATGGAGTCTGGGTACAGCCGGGCTGTTGATGTAAATTCACAAACTTTAGACAGTAAATAAATTAATTAATTAACACAGAGAATATTTTAATTAATAAAAAACACAACGAAAGCGATCGCGGCCAGCTATCCTCGATAAGGCCATGTTGATGTTTGTAATTAGGTCAAGAAACGTCACTTCCTGAATGAGGGGATATTATTCAGTTATGGAGCATGAATTTTTGAAAGTGAAAGACTGGTCTTTCCAGGGTCAAATTGTAGTTTAGTCTAGTCCACTATTTTTGAAAATGTTGTTGTTAATTTTCAAAAATAGAATAAGTTTAACTTAAAACAATGCATTACTAATATACTCGCATTTTTCTTTAACTTAAACAAAAATTGGGCTTGATAATCACTGTCATTAAATTAAATTTAAAGTTAATTATTTCTTATTAAAAAGTGCAAGTCAGTCATATCATGTCAGTGTCATAATGTGCATGTATATGAATATGATAAATAATATATATTTATATAACCACAATCATAATAATTAAAAAATCTTCTTAAAATTAATGAATAATTATATTTAGTCCCTTAATTTATATAATACTTGGTAGAGTCAATATAGTAATAATTATATTTAGTCCCTTAATTAATATAATACTTGGTAGAATCAATATTAATAATAGTTGTTTAAAAATAGCAATAAGGTATAAAAACCTGCAGCGCTCATTGTTTTACGAATGAGTATGAGATAGTAGATAGACAGACCTCATAAAGCTGAGTGAATAGTCCAACCATTCCTGTCACTGACGAACGGCTGTATAGATGAGTTAGAAAGAATTAATTTCAAAAGATGTAGCTTCAAAGGGCCTGAGTTCATATACCCCTGTTTTTCACAACTTGTGATCAACACCCTTCAAGTGGGTCCAGGGTATTTGTATTTTTATAGGGGGAGGGTAAATTATTATATAGGGAGAATTTAATAAAACCGCCAACCACCTATACCTGGGTTTCTTTAAACAGTCATGGAAAAAAGATGACAAGGTCGTGATAGCAATTCTTTGAGTAACAATCTTGTTTGAGTTTGGCAGAGGAATAGACGAAATGAGTTGAAAATATTGAATTAGTCTATACCTTGTTAAAAAGGAGGAAAAAATGAACGCATTGGTGCAATTTGATGAATCACATTTGATAGACAGAAGGTTGTAATTAAAACTGACATAAGATTTATTGATAAAGGGCAGTGGCGTCACTAGGGGGTGCTGGGGTGTGGAACGCACCGGGTGACATCATCACAAGGGGTGTCATCAAAATGTAAAGTTCAGTATTTGAGACAGGCTGACGCTTATGAGGTCTATGGGATAATTCGTAAGGGGGTAACACCATGAGTTACACTGCACTGGGTGACACCAACACAAGTTACGCCTCTGATACAGGATATTTTGTTGAAGAAACGTTTTTTCTGTAAAGCAAAACATTTCACCACTACCGCCAAATATACACACACATATATATAAATATAATAAATTTATTTAGTACTGATTTTTTTTTTTTTAATGTTAAATTAATCGGGTAAAATGTAATGGATTAATTTTCTATTAATTTTATTTGTATAGCGCCGCCAGTGTCTACCAAGCCCGAGAATGTTCTAATGAAAACATTAGAATCCGCTACGATATGGGTCGCAACCTGCGGTCGTACGGCTGCATGTGACCGTGGATGCGAAAAATGCGGCCGTCAAATATTTTCAATTTGGCAATATATTATGTAAAGTTGTAAATCAAATATGGAATATTCAATTAAGCACTTGTTACTGTGAAACAAATTTCGACTCCGGCAGTTGTAGCGCTAGCTGCAGTGTTTAGCGCTCAGAGACATTTTATATAGCTAATGAGGGCCCGCCTTGAAGTTTAGCAGCCTAATATTGAAATGCGCCTACAACGTGTGATGCACACATTCGATGTATTGTGCTTGATCTGTGTAACCGTGTAAAACGTCGGTCAACTTCAGTAGCTGGTAAAATACCCAGTGTCTCTGTCATTGCCCACAACTCAACGCTCTAATCGAGAGCCATGAAATAAAAGATACAATTTCGGCGACCTCCTTTTCAGGCATCCTCGATGCGCTGTTGTTGGAATTCGCAGAAAGTTTTCAGGATTTCGACAAGATCTCATAAAATATGAGACTCGTTGCTTCTCCAGATTTAGTTGAGACAGAGAGTCAGGGAGACAGAGAGTCAGGGAGACAGAGAGTCAGGGAGACAGAGAGTCAGGGAGACAGAGAGTGCGCTTTTGGATGTCCAAATGGAACTGATCGAACTATCGAACTAAAAAAAAATAACGCGCAACTTGTGAAGAAATTCGAGGACAAAGACGATCTACTGTAGATATGGAAAAGAGCTTCGCGAAATAGCGAGAAACACTCTAGTGCTTTTTGGAAGTACTTAAATGTGTGAATCGTCATTTTCACGAATGAAATATCTCAAGAACAATTATCGAACGCGACGGGTGGACACCAATCTGGTGTCAGGAATACGACTGAATATACTCCAGCAAGTGGCCGGACTTTGCGCAACTCTCCAAGAGCAAGGCAGACACTAATTTCTAGACTCTGGACTGCTAAGTTACATGGACAGTGTTAGTGAAACAGCTTATCACGTATTCAATTATTTAGTTCTCAGTGTATTAATGCCACTTAAAAATATACCCATGCGGTACGTGTGTGAGATGATGTTAGGACACTGTTAGGTTTATATGACAATGTTCAATAAAGTAAAAATTTAAGAAAATATGAAACAGTTTTGTTTGTAATGAAGCACTGTGTTTGCCTACAATACACTATGATGATGTCATTTTTTATAGTAATAGGTCCTTTGTCAGTGAAAACATTTAAGCGGCCGTAGCAAAAGTAATTTTTTTTTTTATTGCGGCCATCAATGGCCCATAGGTTGCCGGTTGCGCACCCCTGCCCTACGACCTAAAAAAAAAAAAAGAGTTTATGGGACTATAAAAACAAAATAGCGCATAGATCCCGTTAAGTCACGATTCATTACTTCGCTTCGCGAAATCGGTTAAGTCCCGATAATTCCATGGCTCCCAAATTTTGTGACGTAACACAGCAAAGTCGTTCTACTATGCAATAAATAAAGAAGAAAACCCTTTTTGTTTACGTATGAACGTCTTAATAAATAATAATAATACGAGGGAAAAGTATATAAGTAAGTAAAAAATATAAGTATAATCTATTAATAAATTGGAACAAAATAACGATAGATATTTTCTTACATTTTCATCGAATTTTAATAGATAAAATTAATATTAATTGATAAAAAATTTAACGATTAATCTATTAATTGATAGTTAATTTCCGCAGCCCTAATATGTATATATAAATTTAGTTTTTCAAATATATCTGCTAAATGCATTACAATTGAATTTTGGACAGATACGATACTTCAGGTCAGATTGGTACCTTGAAAACGTATCGAATAGTTCCATGTCATAAATCTGTTAAAATGATTCCCTTATCTTATCTTATGTGTTACAGACGTTCCTTCTCAGTGGCGTAGCTAGGGGGGGGGCGGAGGGGGCGGTCCGCCCCGGGCGGCACTCATCTAAGGGGCGGCATTTTGGGCATTAATTTGAAAAATAGAGCCATTTCCGACAACAGCCCTTTTTCTTTTGAAGGAGGAAAAAAGGTGAAACAAAAATACTCTTAATTTCGAATCTTAATTAGCGGATTCACGCAACATCTGTATAATAAATAGTGGTAAATATATATAACGCAAACCCGTTCAAAAATAAAAAAATCGCTCAAAAAAAAAAAAAGGAATCGGTTTGTTTGGAAAATTAAGTGGTATGAGTCACAAAGGCGGTATTATAAGAAAACTGCACAAAAACACCACATCACCGCTGGGCCTAATAATATATACTAATAATATCTCCACGACAGTATTTGTGTGGAATTGTCGACATTTGCAAAATGATGCGCTAACAAGTACCTACATGACATGGTGGCTCAAATATTGTGTTTAAATTGCAAGTAGTAATTTACATTACTGTTTCAGTTTTAGAAAATTATTTTAAGGTAACTTACTAAAAATTATTATTATTTTTTTTTTTTATTTAGCTAAAGTAGAACACATAATTTGTGTTTCTCATTAAAATATTGTTATTCATTAAAATGCTACGTCTATCCAATTAAATCAATGCGTAAATAATTTGAATTTTTATATTTTATGCAAAATTATTAAGATTTAGCGCAAAAACATCAAAATATTCCAATTTATCCGCTAATAGACATCACAATAACATAAATAATTTCGAAAACGACATATTTCAAAAAATTTTATACGTGTTGGAAAAAATTGACCCCTGAAAAAGTAACTAGTAAAACGAGATCAGATGCTGGAGCTTTACACAGTTCAATGCAATATTTTTCTTTTCTATAGTATCTCAATTTGTGGGAACTCATTTTCTTTAAATAAATAATGCCAACCCACTTCATGGAACAAAGTTATGTGCTAATACATAAGGCTGTTATAGATTATAAAGAGTTGGAGACATCAACTGAACGCCGTGCCGGAAGGAGAATAAGTATGAGTGAAGAAAATGTAAGAGACGGGGTTCTATCTTTAGAGCAAGTCGTACAACGAGAGATGTTTTCATCCATAGATGCAATTATAAAAGAAAGTAATAGAACCCACAGATGAGTTGCATGCCCTTGCAAGAAAATAATCGTGTATAATACTATCATGTAAATTGCTAAAGGAAAATTTTTACCATCAAATAAATGTCTTTATTACCATTGACAAAGAACAGTTCAAATTGAACGAAAATGGGTCCAGGTTTTTCATTGCTGTCCACAGGGCCAGTCTTTGCAATTGCGGCTCCTTATGCAGCTTAGTATGCGAAAACGGATGCGCGGGACCCAGTTTGGGTAGGGATAAGGAATTAATAAGGATAATAAATGAAAATTAAGATAGATGGGGCCTATGAAAGCGATTATGAATTTTAGGTAAGTAAATGTATAAATATGTTTACATACTAATGTATACAATTTCTATGTTTATAAAAGAAATCATATAGATCTATTTATAAATTTTAAAAAAGCATGTTAATTGTTAATAATTGTCAGTGTAAATTTGGAATATGTTTTTGTCTCATTTGGGGGGTTGGGGAGCCTGCAACCTCAATAAATTTCTTGTGGCCTTTAATAAAAGCATTTATTATTTTTAAAAATATGTACTTTGAGGTATATCATCTCGTTCGGCTTCTTTTATTTATGAAATTAATGCTTACATAAATATGGCATGGAATGGTTAACATGTTCCCCGCCTTTTACTTTTACAATGTACTTCCTTTCAATTACAATTATTTATTAATGTTTATAATTTATAAAAACCATCATACGATTGACTTAAGTGGCCGTCCTCAAATGACGTGCCGCGATTTTGGCTGAAAATGTACCCCCAGCTCCCCCCTGGTCACACGTCGTCACAAAAACTTAGACCCCTTTTTTCAATGTGACATCACAAAGCCTCCACCCCTCCCCCATAAAAGCCGTATTTTCTATTTGAAAATCAGCATGTTTCCAATTTTGTTTATTTTGTCAGTTAAATACTTTTTAGTGTAAGGCTGCACTCTAATATCTTAACACGTGTAAAACCCTGTAAAACTTTAATGAATTAAGTTTCGGTAATCATATTTTTAAGTGGAACTTTTATTTAATTTTGCGCGTTTTTATTTGACTTCAAATGTGTGACACCCTCCCCCCCCCCACATGTGTGACGTTATTTATGGACACCCCTAAAAGGGCGGCAAATTGGAGACCGCCCCGGGCGGCAAAAGCTCTAGCTACGCCACTGAATGGATGACTCCATAAAAGTATGTCGTATACCAAGCAAAAAGACGTATGTCTAGTAGGACTTATACCAAAGCAGACGTATACCTCGGTAGCACGGTAAATATATTTTCTACGTTTTGAATATAAGGACAGGTTGATGGGACGATAACACATTTAAAACGTCTCTGATGACACACGATTGTACAGTTAAACAGAGTTAGAACCATTCACTAAGTTTTTAGCTGAGTTTGTTTATAATTCTCTCTCAGTTCTAATACGTAAGATAGTTGAAGCCCGATTTACCTTTTTAAGGACTATATTTTCCATTACGCATCGACATATATTTCAAATACATGTATTGTAAGTGAGAGTTGCTCTGCTATACTTTTCCTGGTGCAAAATTCATGAGTTAATGTTACTAGTATTACTAGAGTGTATCAATTTTTTATTAAAAAAGCTTGTCATGGTAACAAGTCTAAAATTAAGTTTTACCTACTTACAATATATAATCAATGAAATGCTTTTTAAAATGTTTTCTTAGCCGATGATCGGGATTAACTGTACCTTGCTATGAGATCTTATATATATATTGATATTATAAAAAGATTAAAATTATGCGGGCCACTGAGTCCAACTGGGACATCTATAGCCATGTACCGTGTTACATAAGGTCATTAAAGCTAACTAAAACTGAGGAATGAGCAGCAGAAAATAGCAGCCACAGACGTATGTAAGTTTTGAGTAGATACAGATTCGTGTAGTTTCAAAGAAACAACAGAGTCGTGTAAGTTTAGGGTAGCAAAGAAATCTTGTAAGTTTAGAGAAGCCACGTACTCGTGTAATAAAAGCGTTTCTACAGACTCGTGTAATTTTATAGAAGCAAAAGACTCGTGTTAGTTAAAGTAGCTACAGACTTATGTAAGTTTAGAAGAGCAAAGGAATCGTGTAAGTTTAGGGTATCAACAGTCTTATATAAATTACAGCCTCTAGTTACTGGACTTTTCGGGGTTTATCAAACCTTGTGTTGTTTTAACTATATTCAGAAAGTCGTTTACTAAAATGTTTTTTGTGCGTAAATTAAATAACTTTACAATATGTAATTTTAAGTCTTGAATTTTAACAGATTCCAAAGTAAATAATTTCAAATAATAGAGTCTTAATTTGTTTCTAAATTCTTATTTTCGATTATCTTAAAATGTTTTCTTAATGTTAATGATTAAAATAAGATTCCGAAACTAAATGAATATAAATATGCTTGTTTCCTTAATGTAGAAATTCGAGATAATTTCTGATATCCTTAATCCCAAGAATTCAGATTTGAGAATAAAGAAATAACCTTTCTTTTGTTTAAACTGAAGCATGATTTTTAATAAGGCTAAGGCTAAGAAACAGGATAATTGAATTTTGATTTACAACGTCCTCGTTTTTGCTTGTAAAAGATAAACTTGACTTAAGTTTTACGCAAAAATGTTCGTTTTATATTAATTTTTTTTTTATCTTCTCTTCATGAATTAAGGATGATGATCTCAGCTTCTTTAAAATATCGTCTTCGAGTGATGATAATCATGGGATTCTTTGTTTTGGCTTTTATTAATGCATATCATTTGCCAGTCGTTGGCCGGATGTATAGACTTTTATTTCCCAAAATTAACATTTTAAAACAAGAGATACAATTGGCAACTGACCCTTGGCGAAATATAAGTTTTGTGTGCCCCACTGCAATTTCTACGCTCAATCCCTTCATTGACATCGTGGCTACATCAAAGTTGACAGACGATCTCCTGGCAAATATATCGTTGACCAACAGGCAGGTCTCCGAACTTACCGAAGAGCCTGGATATTTCCAAAACTTGACCTACTTTCAAATGAAACTGAAGCCTATTTCTGATGTTCCGAGGACATTTAAGACTTCTTGTAGAGAAATCTGCGGCCTTGACCCCGTGGAAATGTTCATTATTATAGTGAGCAGGCCCGGAGAAACCAAGACCAGGCTGACCATCAGGACGACATGGGCATCTCTACTCTTTGATGAGTCTTGGAATCAGAGAGGGATTGTCCGGCTGGCTTTTTTCATCGGTGGAGCTGGACTAGAGAATAATGAAGAACGATCTCTTATGCAAGAGTCTGACCAGTACGGGGATATAGTTGTGGCAGACTTTCAAGATACGTATCAAAATCTTTCTCTTAAAGTAGCAACAGCGCTTACGTGGACTGTTCAACATTGTCCTCAAGCCAAATTCGTTTTAAAAATTGACACAGATACTTTTGCCCATATTCAAATGTTGATTGCTTTCGTCAGAAACGTATCTCAATATCACAGTCATTTTATCGTGGGGTATCCGCACATCTATTCTAAGCCGAAAGTGCTTCGAGCTGGGAAATGGGGGGTACCCGAGGACGTGTATCCAATGAACTTTTACCCAAAATACGTTTATGGTCCTTCTTACGTCATCTCGCTCCCCGCCGTCCAACTAATGGTCAAGGGTTTTCCGTATATGCCAATTGTTCCCAACGAAGATGCCTTTATTACAGGTATCATGGCTAAAACGTTCAACATCACGCGGCTCGCTTGTAAAGTGTTCACGTATTTGTATATCAAATATTTTGACTGTGATTTGACGTATAAAAATTCGATTACGGCGTTGATTCGCATAGAGAAGATGCCCCAGGTTTGGCAGTCCGTCATATCTGGGAAATGTTTCAACGCTTTTGTTAGCTGATTGAATCAATCTTACAACAACACTCTAACTACTAGCTCAGCTAAATCAGTTTATTTTACTAACACCGAGTTATCTTACAAAAGATGAACTCAACTGAAGTTTATAGATCTCAGTTCTCCATCTTCTTCTTCTTCTTCGATCTCAAAATCTTTTGGAGAAGGATTTAGACATTAATCACTATATCAGCGATGAACTGCGCTGATGATGGTGTCCTCCATCTAAAACACAACATTTGACCAAGTAGTTAATCTCAATAATCTAACATTCCATTTGTATACTGTCGTTCATTTTTCAATGCTGCTAATCTAACTTATCCAGATAGCATAGTAAGTTAACTGTTAAACTCTGGTCTTTCAATAAAAGACAGCCAGTAACTCTTCATAAGCTCTTTGATTAATAAAACCTTTCATTATACACAATTCTAAATAAAATAGTTTGTTCGTCAATTCTTATTCGTTGGGTTGTTTTACAAAATAAATGTGTTTTTTTTGGAAATTTTGTTTTTATTGATCTTGCATTTGATGACTTGGTTTTCTAGCTTTATTATACCACAAATGTGTATAAAAAGATTGGTATTTGAAAGATAATCTTTAAATAGATTATTCGTTTTTGTCGCCTTACATGACGCTCCGTAATATAAGACACAAAATATTTAAAATGATACAACTTGAGACAAAAAAAACAAACAAAAAACATTCAAACCTAATGCTGTCTATTTGTGGTATAATACGCAGCAATGCCCCCTTCCAGGTTTTGGGGAAGCGTAAGTACTTACCTTAGGTAGAAAAATTTGGTATACTTAACATGTTGTTATTCTTAAACTGTCAAGAGATTATTGTTTTTCGTTGCAACCATGGCCGTCGCTAAGAGATTTTTCAGGGAGGAGGGCTAAAAATCACGTTTTTAAAAAATGTAACTTACAATGCTATACAGGTTAAATTTTCAATTAAATTAAAGCTAAGTATGACATAGGGGGCCGAAAAATATTTAAGAAATTAATAAGACTCACAAATGTGCGCTTTAATAGCTAAAATACAACACATAGATCTAATAATGCATTTAATAAATTAAAAATGTAAGATCTCACGGGAAAATAATTTTTTCAAAATATACGCGTAGAAACTGAAGAACTATCAAAGGCGTAAATCAGAAATCATTTTACAGGCTAAAAAAGAGAAAAAGAGAGTAGTGTGGTCATGGGAATCCAAAATGCTGTTAATAGGAGATTTTTTGGCGTCTGCAGCATCTGACTTATTATTGGCATTGAGAACAACAGTACATGTTAAGCAGCCAGAAACAACTTAGGCAACTGTTTCTAATTTGATTGTCACTGACACGTACTCTTTTTCTAAAATGATTATTGTAAGGTATGTGAGGACGCATGACCATTCAAATGAGTTGAAATTGTAACTGATTTGTGATTGCTGGAAACCTGATAAAATATATGAGTTTAGAGCAATGAGGATAACAGAGATTTTAGTGGATTTTATACTCACAAATTTTAAAAGGTGCATTTGAAAATATTGCGTACTAGCCGACCCTCGTCGTAGCATACCCCGCTAATGATTGAGTGACGGGTGAAGACTTCCTGAAAAATACAGTTGTCCAAATGGGGTGGGTTTGGGCAAATGACTGTGAGTAAATGAAAAGAAGAATTTCTGGAGAGAGCAAGATACAATTGTCCATGACTTAAAACAGGTGGTTTTGAACGTTTGGCCCTGTGCTTTAGCTATTGTCATGGCAAAGGCTAATCAAACAGGGAATCGTCTGCGCGTAAAGGTGAAGGGCACATTTGAATCTGATGGAGTCAGTGTTATTAGGGAGATAAGGACAGTTTGTGAGGTAGCAGCTGCAATAGTTTTACACTCCAGTACGTTGCGGTGAATGCTGGTAACAGTCAGTCTAGTGTCATTACAGAGACCTCTTGCTGGCATGAGGTTTCTAAGAAGCATGTCGACAGAACCAATTTTACTATTGAGTTTATGCGAAGGCATGCCAGTAGGGGTAAGGCTGTTAAGAAATTCTTTGGGCATGAAAGTTGGTCTGCGGGATCGTCTATGACGATAGAATCAACGCTGGTGAAATTTACTTCGTCGGTTGTGATACGTTTCAATACTTGTTCATTCAGGTGCAGTGATTCTTCTTTTGTGACACTTAGTACTGAGTTGTTCCGAAGTAACAGTTGAGAAGTCAAGATCGCCATATTGTTTTTGAACGGGATCAGAATTGACAGGAAACAACGTGAAGGTAATGTTACAGGTGTTCCACTTCTCCAGTCTCCAACATCGAGAAGCCATTTTGCGAAATGTTGTTCGTAAGAAAGAGTTTTCATGTTTGTTGTCAGTGTAAGTACATGCATGTGACGCCACAAAACATGCTTGTTAATGCAACTGACGACTGTGAGTGCTCTGGAGCCACGCATAATGACTGGGAGTATTTGTCGGAAAACTCCACCAAATAGTATTGTTTTCTCTCCAAATGAGTGCATCTTGCCTGCGCATGCGTGTGTCATTGGCGCCTGGTCCCATATAATCAATTTGTATTGCAGAATATTAGAAGAATATCAGTGAGGGGTAGGTGTAATTTGTGCAGGTTGAACCCATATGGTTGGAGCATGTCATTTATTTATGCGAGAGCATACATGCAAGCGGTACGTGTGGAATTTGTTTTGAGAAAGTCCTAAGAAAGGGAGAGTTTATGCGTGCCCCAGAGGTGTGGAACGTTATTGGGTTCGCCGAAGACACAGATGGAAACAAAAAGTTGTCGCAAGAACGTTGACATTCGTATCTGAGATGCCTCTGTAAGACTATCATGCCATATCTTGTCGTGTTTAAGAAGACCCAATTGTTGGCACGCCTCTTTCAAAGTGTTACATTCAACGCCGTTGAAAGTTCTTATATGATTTAAACTTGTGATGCCTACGGAATGGGTAAGGAGAAGCCTGAGGTAATAACGTTTGGTGTCGTTAATGGAAACAACAGGCATTCTACCGATCACTTTTGTGCCTTTTTAAATTCTCTTTTGCAATTTTCAGAGGATTTTTGGAATGTGTAATGTTGTTGAACATCAGTGTAATGTTACTCCACAGCTTCGGGATCCGTCTTGTTGAGTTCAAACCAAGCTAAGAGCATGGTGTTTTTGTTCGCGTGTCTTTGTAACGCTCGTTCTTCGTGACCCTCATGAAAGAAGACGACTTGTTGTTCTAGCAAATGAAGTGGTAATCATCTAATAACGTGCGAGTTTTTCTGAAAGACTGTACTCGTTCATACGCCAGATAGCCTAACATCAAGGAAAGTTTATATATCACCATCGGCTGGCTCCTTCTGAAGTTCAATGGATGCAGCATCTTGTCCTTTGTAGACATACTTATTTAGATAATTGATACATTGAATGGACGCGCACACTTCAACGTTAATGTGAGCATTGAATTTCTGAGAAAGCCAGGGATTGTAAGGTACTATCCAACGATTGTCGATGTCGTATTTGCCAACAATGACAGGTGTGCCCTGTCTACGCAGGTATATGTGATACCCTTGTGTGTTTTCTTGAGTCTCGGCGTTGAAGTCATTTGGGAAATTTTTGGTACTATTGCCGTCTTTCATGCAAGTTGATTTGGCATTGAGCTCGCCACACGGACCATGTATCATGTATTTAGCGACAATTTGGAAAAGCCGAGGGTGTATTACGGGACTGGCAAGCTCAGAGCATACATATTTGTCTGTCGTCTTTGGTTCTTATTTTGCACTGTGAGTCAAGGTTCAGTAACATGTGGCAATGAGGCAATCCTCGTTTTTGAAACTCAATGACGAAAATGTATGCGACTAAATTGACGACAATATTCCTCTCCAGGATTTCAGTTAGGAACTCCCTCAGTTTAATATGAAAGACGCGGGCAACGACATCAGGACTGTTTTCTGGTCGCTCATGATTAGAAATGGCGTTAGAGATTTCTGACCAAGCAGGATTGCAGGTGAATGTTATGAATAAGTAAGGCTTTTCACATTTGCGGACAATTGCCATCGCGTCTTGGTAGTTTTGTTGCACGTAGCGTGGACTGCCTTGAAACGTATAGTAAAGAACGATCAACTGTCCAGGACGAAGATTCTTGTCTTGTGCTTTCGCAGCGATAGCATCCTTTAGTCCCCTGTATTGTTCTACGCGCAAATCGTGTTGATGGGAGCGTATGTAATTTAAACGCGCGCCTTCTGCTCTGACATATGCATCAACGACATATTGCTGGAAGAGTTTGCCGCTGAAATGCAAGATGCTGAATGCGGGTCTTATGGCAAGCCTGTAAGCATAAAATTGGAGTTGTGTGACTCGGGGTTTTTTTGCGCTTCACTTTCCTTCAACATGGGTCAATTGTATGTGCCAGCCTGGATCTCCGTAAGGGAATAGCAGTGGATAAACCATGCGCTTAGAGTTCATATTGATTACAGAGATGCGTTTGCAAGCATCTCCCCTTTATGCAAATATCGCGTTGTGCAGGAGTTTTCCAATTTTTCCCTACAATGAAAGCTGCAACATCAGTTTGACAGGATGGCGCGTTATACCTTCTCATATCCAGAGTTGGATTTTCCATGTAACAATTCGTACAGCAGCAACAGGGTTTCTATTAGTGATAATGTCGTGCAATTGCATGTACGATTTAGCAAAGGGGTTAATCTGTCGTATCATTTTGTCTATGTCTAGTTGCAACAACAAAATATCACTGCAAGCGCTGTTACAAGATATCTAGTTTACCGTATCGAGGGGGTGTGAGGAATGGTATACAAAGGGGGAGACTTGATGATAAATTTGACCTTGAATTCGGAAAGCATACGGCCCATGGCCAGGTGTTTGAGCGATGTGGGCGCCCATTGATGCGAAAGCTAAAGCATAGTTGTAATACTTTATATGATCACATAAATGTCTGGACAGTGGATTCTTGCCACTCAAGAGGATTTGTAATAAAGGTGGAGTTTGGGATAGCGGTGGCATAGACGCTTTGCCGCTATGAGAACACTTAGTATAATTTCTGAGATTTTTTGTTTACCTCTGATGGCCAATGAAGAGCATTGCAATAAGTACATAGTGAGGTAGGTAGTCCAATGTTATGATCCTCGATGGAAATGACAGTGTAATCTTAAAACACAGCGGTCTGTTGAATGCGATGAATGTGCATTTGGTTTGCGAGAAGATGCGACTGTTTGAAAGAACTTTTGCAATGTACACTCTTAAAGAATGTGGCATAGCTGTGATTTTTGTATGTTTCTTGAGAAGTGATGATGTGAACAATTCAGTGCAGTATTGACACTCCAAGAATTTCGTTAGGGCTTGTGTTTTCGAATGGTTATTAAGATTTCTGCGTGCGTGAAACTCTTTGTCGCAAATGCTGCAAACAAATGTAGTTGAATGTGTTTTTACATGTACATGTTTAGTTTGTAAGCGCTTCTTTAGAGTGCGAGTTGTTGTGAAGCATTGCTGGCAATGTTTACATTGCATCATTCGTTCAGTCGAGTGTGTTTTTAAATGTTTGTTGAGATATCTCTGGAGTCGGAAGGTTTTTTTAATAAATGATGCATTTAAAGTCCTGCATGGAATGCGTTTGTTCACTGGAGTGTATTTTTAAATGTGCTTTGAGATTAGTTTTTTGTGTGAAATGTTTAGAGCAAATGTTGCAATGAAAATCCGGCCTTTGTAAATGTTGTTCAGTAACAGGTGAGTGTGAAGGTGACGTCACATTAGTGTGGAGATCACAAGGGTGTGTATTTTTGGTACACCGGCCGACGTGGTCAACAGATGGCACCAGAAGTTCATCACGTGTGTTTGTGACAGGCAAGAGAATTTCGTAATGACCATGATCCGAAGGTCCACTGAATATGGAGAGACGTTGACTCGGATTGTAAACTCTAGGAGGGTCATGCGGACGTTCTCGGAAGTGAATAGTGATAGTGGCTTGAAGTATTAGAGACGTGGCCGAAATTTCAGCCTGGAGAACATAAACGCGGAAGTATTCATATAGGCAGCGTATTGTCGAGCTGAGTGTGTGACTGTGCTTTTGTGAGTAAGAACAACGGAAAGGGCTACGCCATAGATATCTCAATGTTCGCAAACAAATCTCACAGCCATCTTGCGAAGTTCAAGAGCAACGGTTTCCTCGGTGACATTTTTACAGAAATATGCGACTGATAGAAATAAACAGTTACGTGATGCAGGAATTTTGACTACATTGAAAGGCCTGTTGAATCCATGAAATATATGTGCAGTGGTGGCCATGGTTAGGAAAAGTAGGGCAATACGAAAAAGACAGCAGCAATGAAATATCTGTTAGCAAACGAAACCAGCCGGAATCAAAGAGAACAATGGAAAGGCAATGTGGCTCAGCCGAATTAAGGAGATGACTAAGCTACTGAGAACACAGGAGCATAGTACAAATTACTACGGGTACACACAGTTGCGCATACCTAGAGAGTGAGGGAGGGCGCCTAAAGTATTCACTTTATGAAAGTAATTGTTGAGGAAATTTTATGACTACTTTTCTGTCATTGAACACAATGGAGAGCACAATGGAGAGCACGAAATTATTTGAGTATTAAAAATTAAAAAAAAAAGGTTTTTTCTCAGCTGGGGATTGAACCTGCGACCTCCGCTTGTTAGGCGAATGTTATAACCATTACACTACGATATACACAGTACACAGTAATTGACTTCAATTCAACGAAATTTTGAATGTTTACTTTCCTGGCAATCTGATTGGTCTATGTGGTCAGAGGTCAGACAGCTTGCTAAGTCTTGTCCAGTGTAACAGGCGAGATTAAACCCCTGACCAGAATATACCCGAGTATAATCTGGCCTAGGCCAGAATACACCCCCTCAGGCCAGAATATACCCTTTTGACAACATTGGGATATATAGTAAAAAATGGATGTATGACTTTTAAAACTTTTTGTTGATGTTTTAGCTCTATAAGAAAAAATAATTATAAACTACTTTAATATATATGAAAGGAGAAAGACCTTTTTATAAAAAATAATACTTTCGTTGTATTATTTAACAATTGAGGTCTTATTTTTCGTTCCACGATTCTAGATAAAGAGTTACAGTCCAAACTAATATATATGGAAACAGCATAATTATTCTTTTTACATTTAACATGAACTTACTCCAGCACTACATCACTAACTTAAAAATAAATAATTTAAGTATGGTTACATTTGTTGTTTTTCAAACAGGTGCGAACACTTTGGGTTCCTTACCCTTATGTTATCAATTATAGACACTCCTTCTATACAGAAGTTTAGATTAAATGTTTTCCTTGAATGAAATAGTTTGCATGTATTTCTTTAAAAATTGACAATGCAAATAATAGTTCAATCTTTTAATTTTTTAAATTTTATTTTGATAAAGAAGAATAAAGGTTTCAACTAAAACAATTTTAAAAATCTATTCAATAAAAGGATATAACTTAAACTTTCGAATAGAAATTAAGATATATGACATGATTTTTTAAAATAAATGATAACCAAGTCCAAAAATATATAACATTAAGAAAATAAATTACTTACAGAAAAATTTATACACTAATGACAACATCAAAATGACCGTTCTGGTTTTGAAAGTAAAGTCCATGTTCTGTCGTTGACTGAAGATCAAAGCTTGTTGGATAGGTTAACCAATCCATCGAATCACCGACTTTGGTGTAGACAACAAAATCCCAACGTAAAAGGTTCGCTGTTGCCATGATTTCTGCATCAGTTGCCCAGACTCCATCACGAGAAATACCAGAAATGTTTATATACTCCTCCACATTTTGATTCAAGTAGTCATTTAGTTGTTTTGTAATGACAGTGTTCATGTGTTCAATTACTTTATCTCTGAGAAAGGATGTAGTTGTCCTCTGTTCCTGTCAGAACGTAACTTATGGCCCTAAAGTAACAGTTTCCATCACCTTTTGTTTTATATGTACGCCTCGGTTGTTCAAGATCTCGAGTGCGGCAATAAAATACAACGTTGTCAAAAGTAAGTCCAAGAGTTGTACTAAGACGCTTTCTTTTTTAAATTGTTAGTGGTTTAAAAGTCCTAACCTGCATTGGTTTTGAGACATGTTGTATCGCAATAATGTCCGTTTGTTCACTTGTGCTTACTTGTTCATTTAGTTGAAGGCTCCCATTGTCATTACCTTTAACAGAATAATTGAAGCCCTGGTTTGGTGATGAATCCTGGTTCATTACTGTAAACTTTAAGGTTACGGACATGATATGTGTTTTTTTATAGTAATTTCTATGTTGATATATTCTTCAGCTTAACTGTTCCCTTGTTTAATGATTCTACCAGGATGTAGTGACCAATCCATCGAGGTTCCATCTATGAACCCATGCGATGAATGCCGGGATGATTCTTGATATAAACTATGGAATCATCAGTTATTTCTTGGTTGCTTGTATTTCTGTGATGAAAGTTACACTTTTGATGCACCTGGGCTGAGTGAATATTGGTACTCACGGTTTGATGTAGATTTCTTTTTGAATTGCTGTAAGTGTGTACAGGACATCAGGGTTGGCATTGTCCAAATACGTTGTTGGTAAAACTGTTCCATTTTCAACAGGCCTGAGATTTGACTTTCCGCCCATACATAATTTCAAAAAGAGTGCACCTGGTTGAAGCATGTACAGATGTGTGGTATGCTAAAAGAACACCAGGTATAAATTGGTCCCAGTCGTTACCTTGGTCATTGACAAGTTTGCTAAGAGTCTGTTGCCACGTTCTCTTTGACCATTTGTTTGTGGGTGGTAGGCTGATGAAATGCAGTGATCAGTTTAAAACTGCTTCATAAGGTTGTCAATAACAATATTCACAAACTCACGTCCCTGGTCACTAATTAGAATATCCATGCAACCAAGGCGACAAATGACGGAATAAAGAAATTTTTCGGTTGATTTTGCACTTTTATCGGGAACAGCATTTGCTTCAGTCCACTTGGAAAAATGATCGGTTGCAGCTATTATATATCTATTTTTATTAGTTGTTTCCTGAAGTGATCCGATCATATCAATACAGACTACGCTCCACACTTTCACAGGCACTGGTATATTGTTCTGTGGTGGTGCCTTCTTGATGGTTTTTGGTTTTATGACAAAACATTTCTGACAAGCTTTGACATATTGTTAAACGTCATTTTTCATTTTCTTCCAATAATAACATTAAGAGATTTTGGCTAATTTCTTATCCTTGCCAAAATGGCCACCTAAATTTGAGTTGTCTTGAAACGCTTTCAGGATATTTGGCAGGCGACTTTTATTGAGAACTTCGTTTTCACCATGGTAAAGAATTCCTTCTTTTGCTTTAAAAAGTCTTGCTGTTTGTCTAAATTGTTACTTAGCGTTTGACCGTTTCTCTGAAGGTTAGTTATAGATCCACTGGGGGTACTTAAGTTTCGTTGTAGAGTAAAATCTTAAAATCTGATCATACAGTTGGTCTTCCATCATTGAAAAAAGATGAGGTCTGGTCGTTTTGGAGTTTATTTCATAGTGACCAAAAATGTGTCCTTAAAGTAGCGAAATCCGATTCTACGACTCTGTAAGATTGGCATAATCAAACAAGGTTGCCACCATTCGCAACTTTGCGCTACTCATGTAGATTAACGCCTCTCAAGGGAAAGACGGCTTGTTTAAAATAAAAGAATGGTTGCGACGAGGTGAGATGGTCTTTTGAATGCAGATTAAACGCCGCGTCACGGTACACAACCCGTGCTTCTTAACAATAGATGAAAGCATGGTAATCAGACAATCCAAAATTGACGAAATCCGACAAGATTGACCGTACTGCTTTAAGAATAACATAGGTACAAATGAATAGCGCTGCTTTAAAAATAACAATGATTTGCGCTACAGGATGGAATGTTTCTTCTAAATGTCTTGGGGCAGTCAATAAATGACGTCACGCACCTAAAAAAGGTGTGGGGAGGGGGAGCAATAGGAAAAAAAGGGAAATAGAAGTAGATCAGCTTGCCAACATGGACGACCAATCAAAAGCGTGGACGACAAAAGAGCGCCGACAATAAAGTACCGAGATAAGAACTCCGACACAAGAGCGCAAAGATTGATTTTAGGTGGTATGTGTCATTGATGTTCTTTGGACGTGTTGCCGTCAAAACGGGTAACAAGCTTTTCCATCTTGTGTATGGAAAGACGCACAATCCCAAGAGAAATACATCACAGTAAAAAACAAATATATTTAAATGATTTACCCAACAACTTCTCAATAGGAACAAAAGTTTGGTTATTTGCTGATGATTCTAAAATCTAAAGGACAAATCAGAACAACTGCAAAATTTAACGAAAAGACTTAGATGTATTGATAAAATGGTAAACTAACTGGAGTTTGTCTTTCCACCCACAAAAGTGTCAACTGCTAAGAGTAACAAAGAAAAAGAAACAAATAAATTGAAAATTTAATTCATGGAAAAGAACTAACCGAAACCAATGAAGCAAAATACTTGGGAGTCATAACAAATTAGGATACCACAATAGTTGCAGAAATTTTAAAAAAAAACAGACCGCGTTGGGCAGGACACCTAGAAAGAGGAATAAAGAGGGTACACGACCAAAACCCCAGAGGAAAACGACTCAAGGGAAGACGTAGGCTTGGATAGATGTATGACGTAGTGAAAGACTTACAACAACTGGGCATCCAATATTGGAGAAGAAAGGCGTTGATAAGGACTGAGTGGAAGTAGGTAGTGAGGCAGGCCCAAGCCCTACATGCACTGTATTGCCCCAGGGATAGATGGATGATAGATAAGCGAAGGACGCAATAATCTTCTGTATTGAAGGAGCGCCTATTACAGATAAGATAATATTAAAGGTACTCAAATACGACAAGCAACGTTGGGGAAGTAAAACGATGTTTAGTCTTACCCTGTTCTTACGGCCTCAGACTCAAAATAATGAAACATATAGGTTTGATTAATAAGCAAGGTCAAGGAATAATAAATATTCGGAAGCGCTGATAAACAATAACTATATTCATTTATAGTGCTTAAATTTAAAAAAAAATCAATCCATTTAGTGCTTGAATGAGTAAATTAAAAAAAACAAAAAAAAAAAAAACAACAACAACGCTGATTGCTTCTTACTTGTATAGACTGTAACTTTAGATAAAAAGTAACCTCTCTATCAGACATCGTAATAAAAGAAATCATAT
This sequence comes from Radix auricularia, assembly GCA_002072015.1. Classification (NCBI taxonomy): domain Eukaryota; kingdom Metazoa; phylum Mollusca; class Gastropoda; family Lymnaeidae; genus Radix; species Radix auricularia. Next base: position 159,425 of record MUZC01000526.1, on the reverse strand, counting down.
TATTATTATTATTTTCTTGTAAATAAAACATCTTTCCTACCTAAGAAATGTTTTTAACGTCTCTGACAAAGATAAAACACCAATAGAATTTCTAATAAGTCATTAATTCATTTTTTTACTATATATCGTCATGTTGTCAAAGGGGTATATTCTGGCCTGGGGGGTATACTCTGGCCTAGGCCAGTTTAACCCCCGGGGAATATTCTGGCCTAGGCCAGATTACACCCGGGTGTATTCTGGCCTAGGCCAGATTATACACGGGTATATTCTGGTCAGGGGTTTAATCTGGCCTGTTACACCGGGCCCCATTAGTATGAATTTTCAAATTATTTTACGCCAATTGTCGTCGTGAGATGGAACTCAACAACTTCCAAAAGGTTTATGTTTTTACCTACACGATGAATTGGAGAATAAGAGTTGAGTCGGTTTTTAATACAAGAAAGACCATATTTGAGCCCCTGGCCTCCCATGAGAGGGAATTTTAACATTCATTTTTGTCACTTTTTGTTGGAAGCGTGTACTCAAAAAATTTCCAATGTCTCATGCTTCTGCCTATACGGGAAATAAAAATTAGAGATTTTCAATTTTTGAATAGCTTTTATTTGGAAAAAAAAAACGTTTTTTTGGCCCCGGGCCCCATGAGTGGGATTTTTTTTTAAAAATTGCCAATTACTGTCGGGTGCATGTTGTCAAAAAATTTCCAAAGTGTCATGCTTCTACCTACACAGGAAGTAGGAGAATTGGTGATTTTTATTTTTTTTTAGAGCCCATATAAGGAAAAAAATATTTTGGGCCCGCGGCCCCACATGAGCGAAATTTTTAAAATTCTTTTTCGCCAGTTTTCGTAGTGATAGTATACCCAACAACTTCACAAAATTTCATTCTTCTACCTATACGTATATTTGGAGGATTACTTCTGAGTCAGTCAGTCAATGAATGTGTGAGTCAGGGCTGAGACTTTTGTTAGTTTATATATATTATATATATATCCTTGGCATTAAGTGGCTGGACAAAGTCCTAGACAGTGGTACTAACCAAAGCAGGCCTCCCCAGGTCGCCACCCTCTTGATGCACTCACAGCTTCGGTGGGAAGGGCACCTAGCCCGAATTCCAAATGAGAGACTACCAAAGAGACTCTTCTATGGCGAGGTAAACAGGATCAACGCCGTTGATAAGAAGAGGCAAGCCCGAAAGTTCCGTGTAACCAACCCTCCAGGAGACAATCCACTCGTCCCAAGTCCTGTCTGTTTCCGAACCTTCCGTGCCAAGATTGGTCTTGTCAGCCACATGCGCTCACATATGATAAAGCAGTCTAGTTACAAAAGCAGATCTTAATTTTACATTTGTCATTTGTTGACTGCTTTGCAGTCTTCACGTAAATTTAGAGTCGTTATAAACCTCATCACAAAAAATAGAAAACAGCTAGAAATTAGTGTTGAATTCGTGGTTTTTACTTACAAACATTGATTCAAACATGAATACACTCATAAAATCTAATCAAGTTCATCCAAGTTATTGTTTAAATTTTGTGTTAAACAAAAGTTATAATTTCAAGAAATACTTCATCAAAAGGTCGCTTGCTTTTTTTTTTTATTAATTCATTTATGCAGGTTTTGTTTTTTTACTTAAGGTCCGTGGACAAGTTTTGATTATAAAAGGGGTACATTGATAAAAAAAATTTGGGAACCAGTGTTCTAAAGCATTCAAACGCTTTATAATAGTTCAACATTAAAACTTGCATGATTCTTCCTAGCATATAACTCTGTCTAAGATTGACTAGAAGACTTAAAGAAGAGTTGCGGCACTTGCTCATTACTGAGGCCAACCTGAAGTGTCAGACATGCAATGATTTAATAAATTGAAGTAGGCAAGCTAAATTTACTATCTGTATATTAATGACACCCTTTGTTCTAAAGAAAATTAAGTGGATGTTTTTTGTTTTTTTTAAAATTAGATTTCCAACAGGTATTTCATCAATTTATATATGATTTATTTTACTATGAAGCAAACAATATAGAATACGAAAGTAAATCTGTGACATTCATTTTAAAAATGAGTCTTCTATAGATACATCAATGATACAGTAAATGAATATATACATACAAATTCCTTTACATTTAACTTGAAAACAATACTTAGTTTCATAAATAGAAGAAATGATGATTCTTACATCCTATATATTATATCACATGTCAATACATTATACTTATTACACCAAATTTGATAAATTATATCACAACCAATATATTGTATTGCACCGTCATATCGTTTATATAACACCTTAAATTTCACAATAACAATAACATCATATGTAATTTGACAGCATTCGATGCTAAATACTACGGTTTAAGGAACAGCCCCATTTGTTTTTTTTGGTACTATTTGCCGGATCCAAATAGTTTGGCCCTCATATTTGAAGGTTCTGGATATCTCGACTCATGAGTGTAAGAGCAAAAAGGGTACAACGGGTATACTATACTTTACTACTTCATATTAAAACTATTTGTATAATATTTAATATCCAACAAAGGGAGAGCATCTGCTATCTACGATGACGATTTCTGACACTGTCTACTTCCAGCGCTGAACATTCAACAATGAATTGAAAGAATGAACTTTTTCGTGTGCACCAAACGAACAGTATTGCATTGAGTAATGCAGTGTGGTGTACACAAAATCGATTTCCGTTTAAAATGCCAGTAGTTAACTTTGTTTGTTATCCTATGTCAGGGTTGGCGAACAAGTTCGACAAAAAGAGCCAACATTTTAAACTGTGAGAGTCAGAGAGCCACACCACACAAAAGCATATAATTTTAACAATAATATATTAAACACATAATATAACATAATCAGTCAGGGGTTTTTTGTTACCTTGTTGGATTGAAGGGATGATAATCTCAATGGGATTTCTGGCATCTTTTGTTTTCAGTAAACTTTTGCAAATCAGGTTTGTATTCAGTTGTAGCCACTCGGAGCAGTTCCTTTACATGAGTGTCATTCAGAATGGACCGGTGCTTTGATTTTAACACAAAATTAAGATTTTAGGGGTTTAACCTGCTTTTAAAGAAAATAACTTTAAACTGCACTAGCTCGCGTCCGGGAAAAGACTGAGCCTCTTTATTTATAAAACATTCTTTAAAAAAGGTTGGGAGATGCAGGGACTCGACCTAAAGGAGGGGGTTTCCCCAAACTCATTAAGGAACATTGACTTTCAGAGGGGTTTTCCCAGAAGTGACGGAAGTCACTTTGTAGGGGTTTTCCTAGAATCTAGAAAGTACTCAGAACTTACACCTTGAGAGAGGTTTCCCTTTCCACTAACTTGTGACATAGGAATGAGTATCGAAAGACGATGTATCAAAAAAAAAAATCCAAACTTGGCAAAGAGCCACAGTATAAAAAATAATGATAAGAGGCAAAGAGCCGCATTCATTTTGGCCCGGAGCCATACGCGGCTTGAAAGCCGCGTGTTCGCCGCCCCTGTCCTATGTAGTTAAGTAATATCTATACTTGTAAATCATTCACTTAATATTTCTTCTGTTATGGAGTAAGATTTTTTTTACTATATTTTCGATTGAATTAAAAGATTTCATGATCAACTCTTGTTAATTTGTATATTTTGTTCTATAATAATTTTAATTTTTTTTTTTAAATCGTTACTACACTGATATTATGATACTATACGGATCTGCCATAAGCATTTCAGGAATCTGCACTGTGGCTAAAACCCAATATTCGGCTGTTACTATATATGATTATATGGATAAACCTGTAAAAAAATGAAGCTATCCTGTTATATAATGATATGGACCTGTTTTGAATATAGTAAGAGCTTAGTGAAAAAGTATCTAATTAGCAAACATAGATTAACAAGTATTATTGGTCGTTATCACCAGAAATGAACGTGAACTGCATTAGTATTAGTATTTCGGGAAAATGGGATTTTTAGGTATGTCTGGAGTACGAGTGAAGTTTTAAGTGTGAATTGGACTCTTGAAAAGAAAAATTATAGGGTATCTCAGTGATATTTTAAGGTATTCATATGGTACTTAATGGGTATTTATATAATATTTTAGGGTATGTGTAATAATACTAGCAAGGTCTCAATTGCTTTAAATACAAACTTTCATTGGTTGCCTTTGTATGAAGTGACATAGACAAGAGATGAAAAATGTTCAAAAGTTTGGTAAGAAATATTTGATAAAAGTACAAACTTGCATAGGAAAGACATAACACTGTATAAATTAGCTTACAAAATTGAGGTTAAATAAAATGAAAGCCTGCATTAGTAAAAAATTTACATCATAAGAAAAAGAAAATTGATGACATGCACTATATAAAAGGAGCGGATCATGTTTTAAGATTCCAATGTAATAAAATAATAGACTATAGATTATGTATTTGATTAATTTAGTTAATTATGTCTACCACCGAAATGCTCACTGTACCAACAAAATTGTAAAAATGTATATTTAAAAAAATAAAAGTAAATATTAATCAATGAGAACAGTGGTTCTCAACCTTTGTTGAGTGGCGACCTTTTTCATAAAACCGCGACATCCATGAAATTTAAATAAAATCATTTTCCATGAAGTTTATACAAAATAAAGAACATTTGCATTATAGTGAATATTTTGCCACAAGCTGGGAAACCCTAGAAAACCCGTCGTGACCACTCGACATGACTGTAATAATTAATGGATCTAAATATACACCAAAAGCACGCGATAATTAGAGGCTAGATCACAAAAAGGACATTCAACACACATGCTGGCCAGTCAAAAAGGACATCCAACACACATGCTGGCCAGTCAAAGAGGACATCCAACAAACATACTGGCTAGTCAAAGAGGACATCCAACATACATGCTGGCCAGTCAAAGAGGACATGCAACACACATACTGGCTAGTCAAAGAGGACATCCAACACACATGCTGGCCAGTCAAAGAGGACATTCAACACACCTACCTCATTACCGAGGACAGCCATCCCATTATAGAGGACAACCATCCCATCATAGAGGAAAACCAACCCATCATAGAGGAAAACCATCCCATCATAGAGGAAAACCATCCCATCATAGAGGAAAACCAACCCATCATAGAGGACAGCCATTGCATCATAGACGACAGCCATCCCATCATAGAGGACAGCCATACCATCATAGAGGAAAACCAACCCATCATAGAGGACAGCCATCCCATCATAGAGGACAGCCATACCATCATAGAGGAAAACCAACCCATCATAGAGGACAGCCATTGCATCAAAGACGACAGCCATCCCATCAGAGAGGACAGCCATACCATCATAGAGGAAAACCATCCCATCAGAGAGGACAGCCATCCCATCATAGACGACAGCCATCCCATCAGAGAGGACAGCCATACCATCATAGAGGAAAGCCATCCCATCAGAGAGGACAGCCAACCCATCATAGAGGACAGCCATTGCATCATAGAGGACAACTATCAGATCATAGAGGACAGCCATCCCATCATAGAGGACAGCCATTGCATCATAGAGGACAGCCATCCCATCATAGAGGACAGCCATCCCATCAGAGAGGACAGCCATCTCATCATAGAGGACAGCCATTACATCATAGAAGACAGCCATCCCATGATAGAGGACAGCCATTACATCACAGAGGACAGCCATCCCATCATAGAGGACAGCCATCTCATCATAGAGGACAGCCATCTCATCATAGAGGACAGCCATCCCATCATAGAGGACAGCCATTACATCATAGAGGACAGCCATCTCATCATAGAGGACAGCCATTACATCATAGAGGACAGCCATCCCATCATAGAGGACAGCCATCTCATCATAGAGGACAGCCATCTCATCATTGAGGACAGCCATTACATCAGAGAGGACAGCCATCCCATCATAGAGGACAGCCATTACATCATAGAGGACAGCCATCTCATCATAGAGGACAGCCATTACATCATAGAGGACAGCCATTACATCATAGAGGACAGCCATCTCATCAGAGAGGACAGCCATTACATCATAGAGGACAGCCATCCCATCAGAGAGGACAGCCATTACATCATAGAGGACAGCCATCTCATCAGAGAGGACAGCCATTACATCATAGAGGACAGCCATCCCATCAGAGAGGACAGCCATTACATCATAGAGGACAGCCATCCCATGATAGAGGACAGCCATCCCATTATAGACAACCATTTCAACAGTTAGGACAGCCATCCCATCATAGAGGACAGCCATCTCATCATAGAGGACAGCCATTACATCATAGAGGACAGCCATCTCATCATAGAGGACAGCCATTACATCATAGACAGCCATCCCATGATAGAGGACAGCCATCCCATCAGAGAGGACAGCCATTACATTATAGAGGACAGCCATCCCATCAGAGAGGACAGCCATCCCATCAGAGAGGACAGCCATTACATCATAGAGGACAGCCATCCCATCATAGAGGACAGCCATTACATCATAGAGGACAGCCATCCCATCAGAGAGGACAGCCATTACATCATAGAGGACAGCCATCCCATGATAGAGGACAGCCATCCCATTATAGACAACCATTTCAACAGTTAGGACAGCCATCCCTTCATAGAGGACAGTCATCCCATCATAGAGTACAGCCATTCCATTATAGAGGACATTCATACCATCATAGAGGAAAATCATTATATCAGAGAGGACAACAATCAGATCATAGACGACAGCTATCCCATCATAGAGGACAGCCATCCCATCATAGACGACAGCCATCCCATCATAGAGGACAGCCATCCCATCATAGAGGACAGCCATCCCATCATAGAGGACAGCCATCTCATCATAGAGGACAGCCATCCCATCATAGAGGACAGCCATCACATCAGAGAGGACAGCCATCCCATCAGAGAGGACAGCCATCCCATCAGATAGGTTAACCATCCCATCATAGAGGACAGCCATCCCATCATAGAGGACAGCAATCCCATCATAGAGGACAGCCATCACATCAGAGAGGACAGCCATCCCATCAGAGAGGACAGCCATCCCATCAGATAGGTTAACAATCCCATCAAATAGGACAGTTATCCCATCATATATCAGCGATCACATTATCAATGTTCTCTTTAAGCTGCGCGGCTGCGCGGCGGCACAGGTATCTTACTGACGAAGCGCAGTAGTTTCGAGTTAACGCGCAGCATATTTTTTTAAAATATAGAACACAAAAATTAATCCAGCGCAACTTTGCACAGAGTTTTTTCTTCTTGCACACGGACCGTCGAGCTATAGAGGGAACATTCCCAATGATAGGGGGCAGCTATTCTATCGTTTTAGAGTACAGCTATCCCATCGTAAAGAGTGGCTATCCCAGCATAGGGGACAGCTATGCCATCATATCCTACCTTCTCATTATCATAGAGTACATCCATATATATATATATATATATTTATATATATATATATATATATATAGAGAGGGGGAGAAAGAAAGAGAGAGAGAGAGGGAGGCAGAGATTTTTAGGTGAGCAAAACTACTCTTTATTTTATTTCTTTAATTGCCGAATAAAGTTTGTTGAACATGCTACTTACCATTATAAAAATAAAAATATTAATAAATAAATGTTTTACTTCTCACAGATGATGTAATAAAATCCAATGGCAACAGCAACGTATTTAACATTCATTATTACTTGTGTTAGACTAGTTAGAGTTTTGAAAAAATTTAAGTTAAAAATAAAAATATTTGGTAATCGATTTATTTACATGTGTTCAAGTCAGACCAAACCTTGTCAAAACATTCCCCTCACTGAACGAGAAAGGGAGATGCATCCTACATGACTAGCCTGCTGTTAATGTTAGTGACTGATGCTAATCGGTCATTACGGAATCTTTGAAGATATTGCAGCAATTCTTGGTGAAAGTTTATTTAACAAAACTATCAATTTTGAATAACATCAAACTGGTCAATAAACAGTAGGGTTAGTTGGAATGTACTGGGTCGAGGCCTTACTAACAAACATATATTCTTTAGGCTCGACATAACTTTCAGGCAGTTATTGTGGACTATGACCTAGGGCGGATTAAGGGGGGGGGGGCTGAGCGGGCTAAAGCCAGGGGCCCCCGGCGATTTAGGGGCCCCAAAACTTTTTATATTTATAATAAAAGTGTACAAATGTTTGCACGAACCCTTGAAAATAAAATAAAAAAATTAAATACATTTATAAATATTAACTATACAAGTGATCGCGATTCAGACCTGATAGTGTTAATAATCGATAAAACGTGATTTAATGGGCTCACTTAGAGAACATGGTATAAAGTATACTTTATATTTTTAAAATTTCTTATTTGAGGCAAGCTGCGCTGGCCGTGTGGAGAGAGCACAGGCACGTAATGCAACCGGTGTTGGGTTCGATTCCCAGCAGCGGTAAATTAAAAGTTTCTTTTCACACTCAATACCGCAAACTTTTCAAACAGTTATTTCTTCGTGTTCGTTTTTTTTTTCCTTATTAATATTTAGTTACAGTCCTATATTAACTGTTAACAGTCATTTTATTTTAAGGGACGCTGGCTGGATAGGGCCCCCGTTACATTGCAGCCCGGGGCCCCATGCAGTCTTAATCCGCCCCAGACTATGACATGTGTGTGCCATTGTGACATTTACCATGGATTATGACATGTGTTCCATTGTGACATTTACCGTGGACCGTGACATGTGTGCACCGTTTTGACATTTACCGTGGACTATGACAAGTGTGCGCCATTGAGACATTTACCATGGACTATGACATATGTGCACCATTGTGACATTTACCGTGGACTATGACATGTGTGCACCATTGTGACATTTACTGTGCTATATGACGTAGCCTATGTTCTCCTTTATGTTAGATGGGCTGACATATGACATATGTGCATCGATTCGTTGTGACATTTACCTTGACATATGACATATATGCAACTTATTGACATTTACTTCCTTATATGCCATATGCGCCACATATGGTACTTACTGTGACATATGACATGTGTGCATCATTGTGACATTTACTGTGTTTGATGACATAGATGCCCCATTATATTGGTTATTTTAACATGTATCTGCATTATAGTAACATTTACTGGTGCATATGTGCACCATTTTGACATTTACTGTGGACTATAACATTTATGCATCCTTTTAACATTAACTGTGACATTTCACACCTCTGTACCATTGTATTATTGATTGTAGCATTTGACATCTATGCACCTTGTGACATTTACTTTTTTAAAATTTGATGGTTGAATAGAAGTACTACATCATTTGTGCACAAATGTGACATTGCAAACGATCTATATAGCAAAATTACTTCTAAAAATGTTTTATCTGGAATATTACGTCAGTTATCATCACCTTAGATAACAGCTATTACATTAAATACACTTAGGTCAGCATATAGTTATAGTAATTGGAATCAAGTATTGAAAGTTAGAAGTATTTATGAATGAGACATAGAGACATTGTCATTCTATGATATTTACTTTTAACCTGTATGACTTGTGACACATGCACCAAAATATTAGCCAAGGGAAGGTACTATGAGGAGAACAGAATAAAACATACTGAAATTCTTCTACGTTTCCTTCCCTTTTCATGTGCTTAAATGTTTTTAAAATCATTATTATTATTATTATTGAATTTGGGTAATGCACGGTGGGAGGGAGGGGCGGAGGGAGCGTGTGTATGTAGGATTTGCAAATTGGCTTTTTAAAATCAAATTCGACAAATTTGGGGTGGTGGGAGAAGGGGTTTCAAACCTGTTGGCTTTAAATTTTAATATTTTTTTGGGTTGGCTTTGGGGGGGGGGGGGCTTTTTCTTCTTGGTTTGTATAAAAAAAAGCTATGCAATCGTAATGTTCAATCAATTACGGCGAAAGACTTAATAATATATCAAAACAAAAATAAATTTGGCTTTTTTTTCATTTTTTTTTTTAAACGACCATTTGGCTTTTCCCTTATATTTTGACCAGGCAACCCTTAGTGTACTACGGTATTTTTATTTCGACATGACAACTTATTGATCATTCATTCATTCATAGGTTGTTGTTTGGTTTTAGCTTTTTAAGGCCTTTTAAAAAGTGTGTGATTGTTCTTTTTTGCAATAGTTTAATTAGGAGTGACCAGTTTTCATAAATTTTGAAGTGTTCCACATAATAATAACAATAACGTCTTGGAAAATACTAGCGTAGCGACACACTCGACTCTCAGCTTCAGTGTAGTGTCCACAGCGGTCAAGATTTATATCGACTGCCTTAACGAGTGTCTGCAAGGCTAATTGAACAAACAATGTGTCAGATTATTTCTATGACTACAAACAAAAAACACAACAACTCATTATAACCACACAGCCTTAACTACAAGCATCAATAATTTCATCACAATAACTGGTATTGCAAAGTGTATCTTTCAAATATAATAAAAAGAACTATTATACATCCATACACATATACATAGATACATGCATGCATGCTATATGCATACATTCATCCAAGCATCAATCCATAGATCTATACATACATATATACATACATACATTCATATGTACAAAGATAAACACATGAACACACAATACATACACAAAACACATACATAAACACAAACATACATTCAAACATATATATGGATATAAAAAAGTACTTTATACATTGCAGCCGCTCCTTCTTTGCAGGAGATTATTGCGTCCTACGCCTTCCATGGTTTATTTGTGGTTATGTCTAGTCTTGCAGTTTCAATTAGTGTTGTAATGGATAACCCTTTTGGATAATCTTGAATCCGGCTATGTTTAACATTCCGGTTTCGGCTCCGATTGAATTTCAATTCATAAATCCGGCCCAAATCCGGCAGGCCTATAGAACCAAAAAATATACATATTTATAATAGCTCCTGTTCTGACAAATCTGGAATTCCTCCAAGTTTACAAATCCGTCTTCAGCTCCGGGTTCGGCCAGATTTCACTGTATAAATCCACTCAAATCCTAGTTTTAATATATATATATATGCACGTATGGGATCATTTATTTTAACAGCAGTGGTTTCATATTAAAACAATTTCTCCGGGGGCGATTTTGTTTTAAAATAAACACTCCGGGGAGATTTTATTTCGTGACACATAAAAGTTTTGCTCCCCTGTGACAAACTGAACTTTTTTATTATTATTAATAAAAGATTATTTAAAAGTTTATTTGGAAAAAAAATCATTTAATCAACCAAGGCAATGATTAATTTTAAGCGCTTAGTATTTGTTTAAAATTAATCATTGGCTTGGTCGATTAAGTGATTTTTTTTCAAAATGAAGCAAAATAATTAAAAAATATAATTACATAATTTTGAAAAACCCACTGAAATTCTACAAAATAAATCAACTGCAGAAGTAGCAAGTTACGATATTTGAGCCAATGTCTTTATTTAACTTTTGATTTTTATTTTTGGCATTAACAAATAGACTGATTATGGTGTAAATGCTCAAACATAGGTAGTCCACCAATCAAAATTCAAATGAAAATAAAATGAAAACCTTAGAGTAAAATAAACTTTATGCAGCCAATGACCTTTAAAATTTAAGTTAAAATAATATGAAAATTCAAAATTGAGATAGTCTTGTGTTTCACATTGTCTAAATATGTTGTATAACAAGTTATCTCATCTACAGTAGAAGCTACGTGACCACCACCGTCACAAGCTGGATCACTACAGGGAGGTAATCTTTGTTATCTGCACTGTTCTCTCGGTTCATTGAAGTTGTCGTTTCCTTGTCTGAAAATAAATGTACAACGAAATAAGATCTAATATTTAGCACTGACTCGTTGACTAACTCTAACTCACTAACTCAGTAACTAACTCGCCCAGTTACTCCCACTTTGTAAAGCCCCCCCCCCCCCGGAAATTCCCAGGCTTAAATTTGTTAAACACTAGTGTCATGTTACGAAATTTTTAACATGTTAAAAATCTTGTGCTAAACTAATGAGTGAAGAGTGAAAAGAGATTTTAGATTATCCTATAAAACCAGGACCGTTCCTGTTTGACCTGAATTGATGAACAGTAACTTCAATTCGTCCACATTAGCCAATTATCCGAAGTTCGTTTTTGGTGTTACCTAGTCAAATCGGTCAAATCTTCAAACAACCATAACATCTCATTTGAAATATAATATAGGTGATTAAAAAAAACTATTGAAATACATTTTTAAAAAATAACATTACTGATAGCTTTCTTAGGTAGGCTCACGAATTTGCACATATTATTTTTTTAAATTCCCTGTGTTGATGGACTTCGTGGAAAAGATGTCAACACGATGTAACCAGTGGGGCGCTTTAGTGTAACCGTAGATTTCTTTCATCGTGGGCATTTTTAAGTTGTGAAATAGAGGCTTTGTATTGTGTGTTGCATTGGGGCTCGGCGACATAAATTTTATTTAAAAAAACGATGGAAAAACGCAAAGACAAAGAGAGACTTTGGCTGTTTCATTAAAGACTTAATAGGGTTGTTGGTTAACGGAGGTAGAGATAAATGTGTTCCAATGTATTTATTATGTGTCTGTGTGTGCACATAATACTAAAAGTAGGTTAGCCTTCACTCAGTGCCTAATCACAAATTTTTAGGTAGGTAGAATCATGAAACTTTGGGTAGTTTTTTAGTACACTTTTTTGATAATTATAGGCGAAAAGGAAAAATTTAATTAAAACTCATGGGGGGGGGGGACAGGGTCCTCCTCCCAGAATATTGCTTTTATTTACTTCATGAGCAATACTAATATTACAATTGTTTAAACTTTGGATATGGTTCAAATGGATGAGTGTTGAACGAATTTTGTATATAAAAACGTGATGACCCATATTGAAATACAGTGTTGCAATAAACTCCTAAATGTACATTTCTTTGAGGAAGGGGACCCTATATCTTCATTTGGTTAACATTTAATTCTTTATCTCCATTTAATTTTTACACCATTTACAATATCGACAAATATATTCCATATTAAATAGAAAAGTAATTTTAACTTTACTTCTTACCCCGTTTTTAAGATACCGCTTATTCGGTGTCGGGGGCCTAACATGTCATTTGTTAAAATATGAGTTGTAAAAAAAGATACCTTATCAATGGTTACTGGGTTAAGTACAGTAAAGGACTGGACTTTGTCCAAACTTGTTAAATAAAAATTTGACGACCCATATTAAAATTATATAGGGCATTAACCTCTTCATGTCATTACTTTGAGGCCGGAACCCCAAATCTTTTTTGTAAACCTTTAAAGCTATACATTTTAAACAATCTTGGCAAATAATGAAACGTCTCCATCATTGTCCAGAATGCAATCAAATTGAAATAACAGCGTTTGGCCCGAGGGGCCTTGATGTCATTTTATTCCCAATTTTCTTAAACACAGCCTTGACAATTATTGACAAACAAATATATGAATTTTGATCCGGAAAGTAATATACATGTGTTTTGAAATTTACATCTTTCACCGATATTTAGAGTCACATAGAAAGTCTCTGAGTACCGTCCCCCAAGGGTTCTAGCTACAAAACAATAAATGCAAGTTTTCATTTGGTACACAAACGTGATGACCCTTATTTGTGTAGGGTCGGTGCACATATTTTATTTCCTGTATGTAAGCTTTTAAAAATCTCTCTCACCCTCCCTCCCTCTCACTTCCTCCCTCCATACCACCCTCCCTCTCTCCCACCTACCTGCCATCCCTCACTCTCTCTATTTTCCTCCATCCACCCTTACTCTATAATAAAATTTGGAAAGCTTTTTATATAAAGACGATTATTGCGTTATACATTTTTATTAGAATGCACAGAGCAGGCTGGCCTGTTGGGCAAGTGAGATGGTATTAACACGTATCGGCATACGATGCCCAAATAACTAATTTTATCCTGCTGATTTCAGATACCCTTGGTGGGCGGATGGACTTAATATCCCTTAACGGAATATTCGAATTAAACGTATTATAAGTAGCATTGTTAATTTTTTTAAAAATTGTATATTTTTACTCCAAAAAACTAATTTAAAAAATAGTATGCTACTTTAAATTTGATTGCTAATATAAATATTTAGAATTTAATTTTAATAAATACGTTGGAAATTAGAGAAATGAAATAGCGTCGTTTAAATAAAGCTGTTCAAAGACACCACGCTATCAACCCAATATCATAATCGTAAACAAAAGCTTTATTTTCTTTCTGAATAATGTCACATGATGATTTATATTTCTGTTTAAATGTTTGAAACAGATGGAGATGGTAACATGTGTACGTATTATTTCATTGGTAAATTAATGACTTAATTACTGCGGTGAAATGTGGGGCTGGGAGGGGGTAGTTGCTCTGAATTTTTCTACAACTACAAGAGTAAATAATTTGTTTTCCTCTGGCAACCAGAAGCGGTTACAATAAAAGTAAAAATGTTTTGGTGTGACGGTTACGTACAATCTTAATGAACTGAAAGCAAAATAAAATAAAAACATTAGTACCTTATACTGTTTATAGATCTAAAAGTACAAGACAAATTGCATTTGTTTTTAATGAAAATACATGTATTGTGAAATGTACAAAATGTTTTCTTTTTTCCGAAAGAAATACGTAGATTTTTTGTTTTTTAAATTAGTCTTTGTAACATTTTTGTATGTTTTTGGTATGAGACAATAATGAGTTTGGTGAGAGTTTAGTATAACGTTGGTATGATATTAGTATGTCTATGGTTTGCCTTGATAAGTCAAGACTTTATGACCAACCAATTATAAGCTTTAAAAAACGTTATATATTAGTAATAAAAATTGATTAGAGAATTAAACACAGTTAGAAGCATTCACATAATCATCAAAGTTTCTGTATAATATAAACATTAAAACCTTAATAAAAACTTGACTATTTGTTTCCGTTAACGTATTGATTGTATCACTGCAGTAGATAAAGTCTTGTAGACTAATGATACTATAGCGATTTAATGCCTGCCATAAAATTTAAACCATTATGCTACTTAAATAAGATAAATAATCATTTCCCTTACCTGCCGTTTCCAACGTTATGCATGTGATCTTCATCGTCTCTAAAAGTGTTAAAAATACAATGCTTTTTAAATATTTTTTGCTAAGGATTATTTATAGATATTTCTAAGCATTGATGGAAAGATCTCATAAAAAAGGGAAGTAACTTCATGTAAGTAACAGTTTCTAAGGTTTTGAGTTCTGATCCATGAAAAATGATCTGTGTACATTTTTATTAGTTCCTTACAGTGATTAAAGCTCAACCATGGGTCTAAGATATAACCAGGACTTTCAAAAATGGAAATCCATGACCTCTGCCCTATGTGCCGTTTTCGGCCCGAGAGGAAATAACTAACTAACAGTGATTATAACTTTATGATCTTACAATCTATCTGTAGCTATTTTCACGGTGATCTTAGGTTTTCAGTAAGTATATATTCTGGTGTAGAAATAAGATCTGAAAAACACTATTTGACTTACGTGTAGGAGCAGCTGTTGTCTCTGATAAATTTCTCGTTGCTACGATCGTAAGTCACAATAGAGATACATAATTTTTAAAATAAAATATTCAGATATCAAAGGATCATTATTAATTTCAATGATAGTTCTATTTTGAAAAATATTTTTGTTTATATTGCACCTAACAACATCTAATACAAAGTATTTAGAACTGTGCAAACATATTTAATAATAAAGAGCAGACAGTAACTAAGGTAATAAAAAATGACTGTTGACAGTGGTATGAGGTTTGATATTGATACCAATTAAGAACATTTTTTTTTAAGTTGAAAAAATGAAAGTCCCATTTAATTTTAAAATTAATATAAATTAATATTTTCATAAAGGCTTAAAGATTGATCATAGTTTTAAAAAAAAATTTAACATAAATATATCTCATAAAAATAAATAAAAAGACGTCTAAACTTAAATATACAATATATTAAAATATATATATATTCAATGAGTGTCCTTAAAATGCAACCAAGTGTCATAATAAACCTTTTTGAATAGTACACACAAATAACAAATTAAATATAGTGTCATAAAATTCATTTTAATAAATCTAAACATCCGTGTTGGAGCCAATGTTTTCTCCGTTATATTTCTGGTGTCTGTAATTGTTAGTTAAACAATACATTTAGTTTTAAGAAATTTCTAACAAAAATATATAGAATAATCGTATCATTGAAACTGTTTTATCTGTTATCTTTCTTGTTTTTAAAAGAGTTTGTTACAATAAGATTGCTTTTTATAATATCCGTTAAAATTAGAAGATCCCTTTTTGGATTATTAGATAGTTGTATTTTTTAAAAAAAGTTTTACTTATTACGTATCAATAACAACAATTACAATAAAATATTTAGAAGCGCGCCAAAATGTTTAATAATAAAGGGATGATAGAAACATAAAAAATGTCTTTAAAACAATTAAGTGATGCTGTTAGCAAATATAAGACTGTGATATTTTAAAAATCTAAATTCATAAAACCAATTGATGGAACAATGGAGATTCTATTTTATTTTAAGAATAGCAATAAGAAACACAAACAAATTTTCCTAAATTTAATTAAGTAATGTTCTTATGACATAAATTTCTACAAAATGATATTAAATATTAATGTCAATAAATCAATCTTAATCTATAAGTCTATACATGTATGTGCGTGTGTGTTTGTGTGTGTGGGTGTGTGTGTGCCCCCTCATAAATATATAGTAATCGATGC
The DNA here is from genome assembly GCA_002072015.1 of Radix auricularia. Classification (NCBI taxonomy): domain Eukaryota; kingdom Metazoa; phylum Mollusca; class Gastropoda; family Lymnaeidae; genus Radix; species Radix auricularia. The sequence continues at coordinate 142,678 of MUZC01000526.1, read as the reverse complement.
AATGATAAAGCCTACCTATTCAATGTTCGAGCCAATAGTAAATGTAATGGAATGTTAAAAATAGTCTAATAAATATATGTACTACATACGTGTCGGAGCAAATGTTCCCACTGTATTCTTTCTCGTTTCTGTAAGTTTTAGTCAAACGGAACAGTTTGTAAGAGGGTTTGTTCAAATACAATTTAAGAATATGCACATTTCTCATCAGGATCAAGAATTTTTTTTTTTTAATTAAAGTAACATTAGTTATATTTTTCTTAGGGCTGCTAACGATTAATTTAAATTTAAAAGTTAACTTTTGAAAAATTAACGATTAATTAATTGTTAATTTGGATTTAAATTTTTAAAAAAAATATATGATGTTACAAGTAACACGTTGTTGTTGAGAAGCCAAATAGCACTGGAATGTCTGCTTTAAATGTCATCTTTTAAAGAATTACGAAAGAAAAACCAACATAAAAAAAATCATGTTAAGCCTGGTCCCTTTTGGAACTCAGGACGTGTTAGCGCATTTTCGTATTATGTATTAGTACTTAAGTTAGATATCAGCATTATGTAGTTATCAGTAATTGTGTTTAGATTTTAGACATAATTTTATGAATTTTCTTGTGTAATGAATATACTTGACATTTTTAAAAATTTAAAAGTCATTTCTTTACATTTTAAATTTTTTTATTTTCTCTTTAATCTAACTACAAATCACCACAAAAGATGACGTAAAACTCTCTAAACTTTTACACATATTCTAATGACGTCAAAAAAAAAACTAATTCTTTTGCACGCTCTCGCACCACTCTTAAATGCTTGAAAAACTATGTATTCGACTTCCGGCAATGGCGGCCTTTCCCTGCGCCAGTGTTTCTTCTCGATTCGCAAAGTTTTTTGGTAGTTTTAACGGGGTTTTTTAACGGATCGAGTAACTGAGTGTTGATGCACAAATGGCATGTCAGGACATGCAAAAAACATATATACATCATGGGTCTAGGACTTATGGATGCTGTGATCAAGGGTGATGACAGACGGACGGACGGACGGACAAAACGGGTGCAATAGCGCATTCATTCGACATCTCGAAAATGCGCTAAAAATGTGTGTTGACACTATTTGGTTCATGAGATGATTGGGTCTAATTAACAATCTAACATTCCGAGCTGAAAAATCAATCACACGCAACTGAGGTAAGTCGTATTCATGCAACAGTCTTGATAATGAATGATATTATCGGATATAGGTGTTCATTAAGTTTCCACCATTGTAGAGGGTTACTAGATCAGGAACATTCATCTCAATTTTGTAACGCAGTAATTCATCAGAAGAGATGTCTTAATTTTCTGTCTTTGAGTTATACTCCATTACTGACATCAGCTTGATACGCTTTTCATTTGGTTTGATAAGTAGGCGAAGTATTAGAACCATCGTAGCCAAAATTTATCATTATTTTGAACATTCCCGTCAGTAAATAGCTTAAAACAAAAATGTTCGTGTAATCGTCAGGAAATTTATTATTTATTGGGCACTATTTTTCTTTTTTACTTACAATAATTTGTAAATGAAAGGTCGATTAATCGTAAAATAATTTAATCGTTAGAGTTTTAAAAGATAAATAGAAAAATTAATGTTTACTTTCCGCAGCCCTAACTTTTGTTTAAAATATTAAAATAAGTAATAACTTAAAAAATATTAAAACTGTTTTCTTAAACGGGTAAAGAAAGAAAAGAAATATGAATGTACAGTGCATTATCTAACGGTAGCAATTAAGTTCTACATAAGAGAAATGAAGTGATCATAGTGGCGAAAGATCGGTAAATCTGCTAAAATTTGATGGTTTATTATCGTGTATTTTGTATTTTCAATTAAAAAGGGAGGAGGGAATACAAAAATAAGATATCATATTAATGCATACGATATTCTCCATGGTTTTTGACAAGTTACTATCATAAAAATTTTATAATATGACCACTACGACTTTAGACATTTCTTTGTTCTCTTGTATGCTAAGCAGTAAAATCATATTTGTAATGCTGACAATATGAGTTATTGAAAATATAAAAATGAAGACCAAAACTTTTCACGTACGTGTTGGGCCGACAGTTTTTTCTGTTTCCTTGCTCGTTCCTATCAATTTGGACAGGTGAAAAAAAAAGTAAAATTTTCCACTTTAATAAACAAATGTGTTCGCTTTTTTTACACCAAAGAAAGTAGAAATTGACAATTATCTGTAAGAAAACATTACACAAGAAACAAACTTTTCTTACAAGAGAAAATATTGGTGCTTAGAGAGGAGATGATGGCTATGGGTCAGATGACAATGAGCCAATTAAGCAAAAGCTATCTCTGCCAGGAAAATTTATATACAAAATTTAAACTATCCATCAAGCCAATGAGATTAAGAAAACAAGAGAAAAATATATAATTTTTTTTTTTGGGGTAAAAACTGTCCCTTAAGCCTATGAGATTTAGGAAACTAAAGAAAAATCTCAAATAATGTGGAAGCCTACACGTTCTTATAAAATGAAATAAGATTTTGGAGGCAGCAAAGATAAACCGGGATAGTTCTAGCTGATAAAATGGCAATAAAATAAAATGATTGTCATTACACGAAAAAGCCATTGCAAAGAAGGAATTAAAGATTCTAAAACATCATCAGTTTATCGACCTAAAAATGTAAGATGGAAGAAATACATTTCTTACGATTTAAATGAAAGTACAGTTCAAATCTTGGATATAACATTATTTTTAAAGTACATACATGTGAGATGCATCAACCATTTTTAAACAATAGTATAAGGAACGTATTATAGACAATTCATTTAAAGGCAATGACATACAATTTTAATGTTAAATAATCAGACTATGAGCGTCAAGTGTTTTGTAAAGTGATTTTATAAGTTTATAAGTAGACTATAAATAGATATGAAACATATAAAGAACAAACATAATCTGATAAAATGACAGTAATAAAATTCCCTCTTTGATGTACAATAAAGCCACTCAATAGTTGGTTTACTAAATTACATTATAATATGATCTAAACCTGGGACGGCTAAAATGTCATTCAATGAAGAGGTGAACACAGTCCTCATTTTTATATTTTAAAAATAATTGTTTCAAAATTTGGTATTCTGTAGGAAATTTTTGTTGTTGTTGTTGTTTTTTTTTTTTTTTTTTTTTTTTTTTTTTGAATTCATTTATTGTACTCGGTGTGAAAACCATTGAGTATACTTATCGCATGTTATGTATTTGTGGATCAAACATAATGTACATACGTGTTGATGCAGCTGTTTTATCTGTTGCCTTTGCCGTTTCTGTGATTATCATTTTAACAGAAAAAAAAACAACAATAAATACAATTGTGAGAAGGTAAATAATGTAAATATTATGGCACATTCAATAGAATACAAAACATAGAGAATAGAAACATTAGACAATTAAAGTTATTTGGAGTATTTCGTTACAGCGAGACAATGTGGTGTTTTCGTTTTTTATGTTGTTATACTTTTGTAAAAATCATTTATGTTTTTAATTTTAAGAATTACTTTCTAATGGGGCTTGTTCCATTGTTTATTGTAATTAAAAATCTTAAACTCCTAGTCATGCAATTTTAAATGTAAAAGCTATTTTAAAATTGACATGCGGTGAGTCTTGAAAAAATGTGATTGGGCCAATAACGATAGGTAGCTTTAATAATTTAGTAGTTTAGCTAAACATATCTTGTCTACTTCACATTTGGTAGTATATCTAAATATGTGTACGGCGTTCAAAAATTTAGTAGTAAAATAATGTTACTAACTAGTTACGGTGTCAAGTTTAAATGGTGTCACGCTGTAAAAGATGATGATAATGGATGTTGTGGAAAAACGTATAGGTCTTTTCATTTTAATTAAACTGCGAACCTGTTCATTTATAACTGTTATTTTAAAATATGGTTCGCTGTTCACTTAAAATGTAGCCCTCAAATTCTTTCATTTTAGTCGCCATTATGACATGCATAATCTGTAACATCTGTAACAGATAAGATTACATAGGAAGTAGTGGAAGACTCCTTTCATCTTGGTTATATTCATATTAAAGTTTCTGACATTTTACGCGTTTCAACGATCTCAGAACAAGTAGCAAAGTGACCGATAATTTTCTTTTTAGTTTATACCAGTAACCAACGCTTGAGAGTTTGTATAAACAAACTTCCCAAAATTTCATGGCGATCGAATGAATAAATTAAAATTGATGTAGGTTATATAAAGAAACAAACACATGTCAAAATGTACAATTTGAAATACCCCAGATTTCATTCGGAAACACGTTGGACACATCTGTCAATATTTGTCAAAGTAGTGTAAAGTTAACCCCACCACCAACTAAATAAATATAGATATATATTTAAAAGTATTGTGAACTCTAGCCCACTATAGTTTTAAGTTTTCAATGTCTTATAGTTATAGAATGTTAATATGGGTTTTTAGTTTTTATTCACCAAGTTTGGTTGAAATCAATCTATCTAACCTTTAGCCAATGTATTTAATGTTAGGTAAAGCGAGGCGCCCCAGCAGCTTAACACGTTTGTAGACAATAGATTTCCAGACGTAGTTGATGAAATTAATGGCTAGCCAATGTTTTAAATAACATAGATATGGGCTAGAAAATTTAGGGCAATAAGGTTTTCGGACCGAACGGTGCAAGATGTTCAGGAACTCTGTAATTTTCCATCTGTATCATGATGGATAAATGTTTCATCGTGTCAAGATCGTGTTACATTTAATAACGGATTTTAGTCTTAAAAAAATGTTTACGACTTACGAACTGATAAAAAAATCGATGGTAAAAAATAACAATAAAGACAACGTTGAAGCCAAAATGAACATATACTAATAATCTTGCATTATGCATTTTTATGGGTTTTTTTCTAATAAGATTTTAAAATTAAATACATACGTGCTGTTCTGGTTCGTTCTGTTTTTCCTTTGATTACTGAAATAAAATATAATGAATAAATTGAAGTTAAAAAGGCGGTGGAAATGAAATAAAACTGTTTTAAATGTCGGTGGACATTTCTTAATGTACATTTGGTGGTTGGACACTTCGACCCCGGACGATTCGACCCTGCCAGTTCGACCCCAGGACGTTTCGTCCTCAGGACGTTTTGACCCCGGTCGGTTCGAGCCCGGACGATTCGACCCCGAATAAAGAGCGTCTGTAAAGGTAAACAAACTTTTGGATTTTGTTATCATTAACATTGGAAGAAAAAGGTATAGTTATTAACACGAGAGGAAACTGATTTCTCCAGTACGAAATAAAAATTTAAATATTGCTTTACAATTACTATTAGAGCATGTAAAACTAAAAATACATTTGTAAAAATACAGTTGTAAGATTAAGTATTTGCTCTCTTGATCTAAAAGTATGTTCAGTGATGGTACAAATAAACCTAATCACTTTACTCGTTTTTCAATCTTTGCAGAAAACGCAAAGACCTGCTATTTGGTAAGGTGACCCGTCAAAACAGCCCCGGACAAAACGGCCCCGACAAACGGGCTCGACAAAACGGCCCCGACAAATGGGGTTGGACAAAACGGCCCGGGTCAAAACGATCCCTGACAAAATGGCCCCGGACAAAATGGCCTCGGTCAAAATGGCCCCGGTCAAAACGGTCCCGGTCAAAACGGCCTCGGCCAAAACGGCCCCAGCTAAATCGACCCCGACCAAAACGGCCCCAGAAAAATTGTTCACATTTTTTACAAAAAATTTAAGTATTTTTTTGTATTTTAAATTAATTTAACCTTTGTTCGACTTATTCAACTTTGAAGAAAGTTGTCAAATTTCTTGTAACGTTATGATTGTTCTCAACAAACAATTATGACTTGCTACCATATAGTTTAAATATAATTAAATTGTTTTTTGTGATATTATTATTATTGTTTTTGTAAACTAAAGCTAAAAGAATCGGTAAGTAAAATTGATAACATAAATCCTTTTTACATTAACATTTATTAGTCCAGGGCCGATTTGTCTGAGGCCGTTTTGACAGGGGCCATTTTGACCGGGTCGTTTTGTCCGGGCCGTTTTGTCCGGGCCGTTTTGTCAGCGGCCGTTTTGTCGATGAACCACGCGGTAATTCTCGTCAAAGCTGTCAGCGCCGTTGTTTTTTCAAACGAGATCTAGGTTTTTCAACCGAGATCTAGGTTTTTCAACAGAGATCTAGGTTTTTCAACAGAGATCTAGGTTTTTCAACCGAGATCTAAGCTTTTTAACCGAGAACTAGGTTTTCCCCCAAATTGTCACTGGCAGCACTGATTCTCATACACCTTCAATGTCCATTAAAAAAATTCATTTTCAATCCAATTATTTGTTGACGTGAACAAATAATTCAAAGATGCAAAAACTTAACTAAGTTCAATGCAAACCATTTCACTTTAACAATTTAATACTAATGACTTGTCTTCTAAGTAGGGACGTGACGGAGCTGATGAAAATCCGCATCCGTCGGATTCGGAAAATATTAATCCGTCGGTTTCGAATGCGGATGCGGCTTTGGTCAACACTTGGCTAAAAAAGGGAGTATACCAAGGTGTCAGTCCCAANNCCCAAACCCCCCCCCCCCCCCATAAAAAGAAGGATTTTTAATCACAAAAATAAGTAATTCAAAAACAATGCATATTGCAGTTTAAAAAGATAAACAAAATGAATGAATTTAAATCTACCAAAGTAATATGAAGCTTAATTTAAAAAGACGCTTAAAATCAAGTAAACTATTTAAACAATTTTACAAACAAAATTTAGCGAAATTAAAAAGTAAGTTCTTAAAATTGGAGAATACAGGATTAAAACGAGACACCCTAAACCTCGGAATGAGAATGCGAATTGGAATGGCGGAATGGAATTTTTAATGTTAGAATAAGTTGTGCTGATGTATGTATGTACTGTACATGTTATTAACCATTACTATATAAATATATTTTCATGTAAACACAAACTAAGACACTATTATATAACCATTTATATCTATTCCGAGGTTTAGAAAACTCGTATGAAAACAATTTCGTGACAGGGGTGTATTTAAAATACGTTCATGATTAAATACAACGTCTAATCTATGGACAGCTGAGTAAGGGTCTAGGAGTTTAGTTTTATCTGTTTTCTTTATTTCAGGTTTTCGAAAGTCTCTAGGTTTTTTAATTTAAGTTACAATTTCTACGGCCGTGTTTCACCTGAAAACGGTAATTTTTAAAATTCGAATCCGACGGATTTAAAAAAAAAATCCGTCGGATTCGAATTTGCTCAAAAAATAAACGTCGAAGTTTGAATGTCGTCGGATTTGAATTCCAACACTCGTCACATCCCTACTTCTAAGATTTAAAGTTTCAATCAAATGACTTATTTTTAAAAGCTTCAAGTTTCAAGTTTTATCTTAAATTAAATTAGTTTCAAATTTCAAAATAACTAGATAGACTACTTGTCTTTGGGATTTCAAAAAGAAAGTCTTTTCATTTTAGATTTTCACAGTAATGATTTGTCTTTGAGATTTTTAAAGTATTGATTTGACTTTGTGCTTATCAAACTAACGAATTGTATTTGAGAGTTTTAAATTAAATGACTTTTCCTTTTAAGGTTTCAAGATTTAAAGTATAAAATGTCTTTGAGAGTTCAAAACAAAAGACATAAGTTTAAGAGCTTCTAACTAACGAATGGCTTTCGAGAGTTTCAAACTAATGAATTACCTTGGAGATTTTCACTTCGTCTTTCAGTCCGATTACTTAAAAAACGCACTTCACATTCATAGTCACCGCTGTCCGTTATCTCCGTGTCACTGACAGTGACAGTCAAATAAACACATTCTTGTGAAACTTGATAATCATGACGGCCATGTGCTGTTCGAACAGACCAAGACCTTTCAGGCGGTATTCCCTAATTATCGTAAACAAATAGGAATATTATATATGCTTTTGTATATGTAATTCAGTGTATGTACTGTGTGTATGTGTGCATTAGAGCGCGTGCATGTTTGTGAGTGCATGATGTCTTTTGTGAGTGTGTAACACTCCAAATGTGTAGCAGCATACCGAATGCTGACAACGACACGATAACAACGATTTTGAATAAATACAGGTAAAAAAGATGATAAAAAACCACGTTTGTAGAAGTGGAATAAAGAAGAAAAAATAATGTGAAACTTATAAGTTCAGGTACTTGTAAATATAAATGAAAGTAGGTTGGATTTAGATGTCTTTTTATAGTACGTAAATAATAAATCTACATAGATAACAAATTTAACAAATGCACTTTCTGAAAGGAACCGGTTCAATAGTGGGCATATGTTCCAAGCGTACACGTACACATGACGTATTTGAATATATCTAGTGGAGTGTAGTGGATGTTATATGTCCCAAATGAGTCTGCATTACCCCCAAAAATTCCCTTTTGACCTCAGATTTTTTTTTTTAAAAGTATTATTTTAAAATAACTTTTTTTATATAAATAAAGAAGTTACAAGTAATGATTTATAGTCAATGCTTAAATTGTATGCATTAAAATAAAATATATTCTAAGGATGTTAAAACATTTTTAAAAATGTTTTTAAATATTTTTTTTTATTTGAAGGCCGGTTAAAAAAAGTTAAACGGTTGGGAAAAAAACGGACCGTTTCAATGTGATTTAAAATATCTTCACATAATACTATTCGCATCATTTTTACACACATATGATTCTAAAATTCACCAGTTGCATTTGGGAGAAGGGGGGACTTACGTCATTTCCCCATATCCCCGACTCTTGTAGGAATGTGGGAAGGACCTCGAGCCTTGGGGGGGGGGGGGGAAGGGGTGACGCACAAATAAACTTGATTCTTGTGAGATAACCTGCAAAAAATGTGGCCGACTCCTGTCGTAAGAGAACCAAACGGAGCGGCGGCAATATCACACATGCTTTGATGTAAACATCAAACGACGATGGGTAACAATTTCATACGTGCTCTTGTGGGTTCTCAAATTTAAGTACATTTATAATGATTGGATTTAATTTTGATTTCTTGAAGACTTAGACAACCAGAGCCTGATGGCTTACCGACAGCACTTTATGAAGCATTGATGGTTTTAAAAAGAAAAAAAAAGTTATAAAATAAACTAAGCCACCAAATGTTTCAGTGGAAGTTTTTATTCAAAGTTACATTTTGATGTGACGTCACATTTCTGCAACCCCCTCCCTCCCCCTCATCACGCATCGTCACAATAGTGTGACTACCCTCCTCCCTAGGTGCTTGACGTCCTTTACGGACGGCCCCTATNTATATATATATATGGTTTATATATCTTATCTCATCTTATCTTATCTTATCTTATCTTATATATTCCAGACGCTCCTTCTGTACAGAAGATTATTGCGTTCTACGTATATCATTGGTTTGTATTTAATCCTGTAATCTCATTAGAGCTTTAATTGATGATAAAATGTTGGCCTTCATGTTTTTTTCAAGCAACCCATTCCACGCGCAAAAACCGGGTTTTTAAAAATTTTCTCAAGTAAATAAAAAAATAAATAAAAAATAAACGATCACTCGAATTCTCTTCAAGATGAAAGATAAAATAGAAAACTTAGAAGTAACCCAAAAAATGACATGTTTTAGAGTTTTATGACAATATTTAAAATTCTTGGCAAGTACCTACAAGGTTAGTTGAGATAACATCTTTCTAAGTAAGTTGCTACTTAATCCAAAGTTTGAATAATTAAATGTAAAGTTATCATTACTTGCCAAACAGATCAAATAAGAACATAAACTGTATCGACACAATTATACTTCTCAAAAGTGACGTGAAAAGAAACAGGGAGAAACGGGGAAAAGAATTGAAATAATAACCTAATATATCTGCCATATCTGAAGATTTTTCCTTTCCATCAACATTCCGCCAGGAATAGCAACATACTGTATGTAAGTGCATAGATACATAATCCTACCTTACCATACTGATTGTAAAACGTTTAGATAACCTTAATATTTAGGATAGGGCGCGGTGTGCTAGTATAAGTGCGCTGGACTGTTAAAACCGAGGTAAAAGAGAGTCACGTGCAGCATGTGATGTAGCTTCCATGAAGGCAAGGCCCACGGGGCATTGAGCTAGACAAAAAATCCATTGCTCGTTAGTGGTGGCAGTGGCGTCGTGAGGGGGGGGGGGCGGGCCGCCCCGGGTGACACCATCAGGGGGGTGACACCAAAGCCACAAATTTTACTGTTCGATTTTATGTTAGAAAAACAAAGAAAGTAAGAAATACGATGACATACAGTAAACATAGAGATTTTTTTTTAAAATCAGTTAACTTGCAATAATAAAAAAAAAATCCAGCACACAAACAACATTAAAACAAATAAGAAAAAAAAAGAAACAGTCGCAGCAGAGAGATCTTTAAAAAGGTTGGATTTAAAGCCATTTAGGCTTTAACACACTAACAGCATGAATGAATCCCACCTCACTATATCCTCCACTTTAGTGGGGTGGGGGGAGTACAATTTTTCTCAAGTTTTCTTTGTTGTTTTTTAAGAAGGAAATTTTGAATTCAATGTCTTTGAATGAATATTTTGTTATATTTATTAAAGACGTGCAAGCATGGATATCCATGTTTGTATATATATAGTCCCCCGGTTACGACGGCCCCATCCCGACTTAGCTGTTTCATGGTTACAAACGAGCCAACATATAGAATAATATTACGCGTTATTCTTTATTTTTTAATGTTATTTTCAACGTTTGTTTTTCATGGGGTAACGAATTGTTTTCTCTATTTGAAATCAAAAAGTTATAATAATATTTATTATTATTATTTCAACCTACAACTTAAGTTTGCGGTTTTATTCATGGCGATGTTTTCAATCAAGTCAGTCAAGCTAAATAAGCTTACAAGTTCCTTTTCAATGGTCATTAGAGAGAGCATATTCAGTCATGGTTGTTCAATACGAATTTTAACTCATGTTTGTATTCATTTCAACTTTGAAAAGGATCGCTCTCTGCTGCAGTTTGAAGTCACCATTGAGAGATAGATGCGAATTTCGATGCTACATTTGTAAATAACTGAAATTTAGCTCATTCAAAAGCAGCAAAATTTATTTTTAGCTCTGTGCACTTGTTTTGAGTTTCGCATTGTGCTACTTCCTTTTCCTAATCTAAGCCTGGCGCTGGACAATAAGTTTTTTAAGAGTTCTGAAAATTTGACTAATTGTGAAGGTAAGTAGTCTTCGAAATCACTTTAATATTCTTCATTAACTTGGCTGCTGCCCATCGAACGGCGTCATTGCTGAGCTCAGAATGGATGTCTTTATATGCGCTTAATCGATGTTGTGGGGCTTCAAAAAGTTTTCAATTTTTACCCTAAATACCGTTTTGATAATATCAAACTGACTCTTTCTTTTCTTTGATAGTATTGTCGATTATTTAGTCTTTTTTCCCCACGGACTTGTCCTTTCCTTTGTCTTCATATGAATCAAATTAAAAATGCTGTCTTTTAACAAACTCAATGAGAGACTTCAAATACTTGGCTGAAATCAAAGATATTCTCGGCTCTTGAAGGGATAATTTTGTTTTCTGAAATCTCTCTAAAATTGTTTCCCAAATTCAACATAGCGACTTTAAGTTGTTTAAGTTCCTCCCGAAATCTTTCTGCTTCATGTCAACAGACACGGGGCTTATTTTCGTTTGTTGCTAATTCTTTCAGTGCTGCAATATTTGTGAGAGAAGTGTTGTGTTGTTGTATTGACATGGTATGAACGTGCGAGTTGACTGAGTATGAAACACGTGTTTTGTGCTGTGAACGGAAAATAGTGGTTGTGAAGGGAGAGGATGGATGGCTATTAATGTAAGGTTCGCTATGTAACAAAGGTTGATTCTATGATTCATTAAAGATACTTGTTACACAGAGCACAAGGAGGTGAAGTCGTGTTTCTTGACTTGCAAGTTCTTTTACAATATTCTCATAGTATGAGTTATAAACAAACTTGACAGCAGGGCCGGCTTTAGGCATAAGCAAACCGGCAACCACCTATGGCCTCCGATTAGTCTCATTATCAATGGGGGCCTCGCACAAGAATATTTCAATATTTATTTTATAATTTTCTGTTACATTTTAAGCCACCAAATTCACTTCGGTTAGGGCCTCCAATTCCCTTAGGCCGGCCCTGCTTACAGCATTATGTCGGGTTGACCATCTTGTGTCAGACAAGGCTTTGTTAACATGTATCACTTTTATGTGTTTTGTAAGTATCTGTCGACGATGAGTAGATGCAACAAGCCAGGTATAAAGATTTTGCAGAAGACTACTCCACGTTTCCCAACCAAGTGAAGGTAATGAGCTGTACACGGCACAAAATGAGCAGCACTGCACTTCTTACAAAGAATAGCCCTGACTCTGTTATATTTCCTACTTATAACTGCAGCATTGACTTATGACTGTCCAAGGCATTTTCAGGGATTCATACAAACATTGGCCCATCTTTAATATACATTATGATAACTTTTAAATTATTGGGAGCCCCTGGCTTTAGCCCGCTCAGCCCCCTCCCTTTATTTCAACCATAGGGGGAGGGGGCACGCATCTGTGACGATGTGTGACTAGGGGGCGGTGTGTTTAAAAATGTGACGTCACATCAAAAAAAACCCGCAACTTTAAATAAAAGTCCCCCTAAATATTTCATTGTTTACAATTTATTTAATGACGTTTTCAATGGCTCCCCGCGTGTTACGATACTAGAGTGCATACTTACACTTAATACATATTTAAATGACAAAATACGTATTTGCAACATGCTCATTTTTATTGAGAAAATTATGGCTTTGGAGAGGGGCGTCTAAGATTTGTGACGTCATAACGGAACAAGGGGTTGGGGTTTACGTTTTTGTGACAAAGTATGACGCGGGTGAAAGGGGGGGGATGAAAATTGGTAACCTCATGTGACGTCATTTATGGACGTATCCCATTTAAATCATGAAAGGGTGACACCATGAGCTACCGCCCCTGGTGACACCAACCCTAGCGACGCCCCTGAGTGGTTGTTGCGTACTGGGTTCCGGATACAATCTTAATAAAGACAGACTCTTGTCGAATAGAAGGTGTTCTTTATTGAACTATAAATACACGTGTAAATCCTTCATACAGCCATCGAGACATCACAGCATAACCATACAGGCCCACAGCCTCGAGCAACCTCGATAACACAATCTGTCCACAACACAGCCCTGGCCGAACGTCTACACACTGACGTTACAAGTCTCTCCTATCCTTTCTCCACTCGTCTCTCCCTACACAGACCCACACTATATATAGCCCTTGCGCGCACTCTCAAGTCATTGCCTGACCTTCAAAAGTCCGTCAACTGAATAAAGTTCATAACATTCTCACGACAACTCACAACACTGATTGACAACTCAGTAACAACTCAGAACCATTCATTGACAGTGATTCTCATACCTTGACATATCCCCCCTCTTCCGTTAGATTATACTTGCTAGTAGAATCTCACAATCAAAATAAGTCAGGGTATGGAATCACTAAACATTCATAACACATCATGAAAATAATTGGCCTTAATACATGAACAGCATCATATGAATCATATACATACATCATATTAATAATCTCTTAATCTATTACATCATGGAAAACATCTACTGCCGCTTTATCAAACGGAAGCAGTCCTCTACTCGAATTACATAGTTACATAGTCTAAAAAAATAAATCATTTCAGCATCAATAACAAACCAAAATTTACACATGCGAGGTCTTACATTATTAGACATAAGTGATAATCAAATTTTATACCAATATACATATACAATATACTTATCTATATATACACCCGAAAAAAATTATATCTGTACAAGATCTCCGGGAACAAATATATATACAAGATCTCAGGAGGCGAAAAGAACCCCAAGAACAACATATTATTACAATTTACAAAATTACCAATCAGGCAAAACAAAAAATGCTAGTACTTGTCCACCTCATGGGACCTTTTAACGAGCAACCACTGCTCTAATAATTTCTTTACCGGGACCTGTGCTATTGGAATCTCTTATCCCACTATAGCCATAGTCCTATTGGGAAATAAATACAGCCCGCCATTCCTGCCACCAGGAACTTGGTTAATTGTATTACCAAAAACTGCCCAACACTCCTGTCGTACAGGACGTAGTAAATTATATCTCAGTACAGCTTATCTCCCATGCCATACAGGTCTGGCTAAATACTACTTACACGGAGATATGCGAATTAGTTATTCTAAATTTGTTTATAGCCCAAATGAGTAAAACAAATTTTCTTAGTTACAGCCCCCCTCCCCCCCCAAGAGTGTGAATTTTAAAATTCATTTTCGCCAATTATCGTAGAGAGAGTGTGCTTAACAACGTCTCATAATTTTATACTTTTACTTTAATTGAAACTTGGAGAATTATTGATGAGACAGTTTTTTTAATAGTAGAATAAAAATAAATTTGGCCCCCGTTCGCATTTAAGTGATATATAAAATAATTTCTTGCCTGTTACCATTGCAAATGTGTACTCCAGAACTTCTCACAGTTTCATGCTTCTACCTACATGAGAAATAGGAGAATTGGTTATTTTTATTTAAGCTCCTATATGAAAAAAATTACATTTCGGCCTTCGGAACCTAATAATTGACAATTTAAATAGTTTTTGCCCGTTACGATCGTGGCAGTTTACTCAACAATTTCATTAGGTTTTATGCTCCTACCTACTCGGGATATAGGAGAATTAGGGATTTTCAATTTTTATATATCCAATGTAAGGGAGAAAAGTTTTTTGGGCATCCAGCCCAAAATGAGTGATTTTTTAATTATTCTTTTGCAGATATTCGTCGTGAGAGGGTATCAACTACTTCCTAAAGTTTCATGCTTCTAGCTAACCTGAAAATTGGAGAATTAGAGATGAGTCAGTTTTTAAGATTAGAACAAAAAATTGAGCCGTCCCCTATAAGTGATAATTAAAATAATTGTTTATGCATGTTACCATTCCGGATGTGTACTCTTCAGACACCCAAAGTTTCATGCTAGTACTTACACGGTAATAATTGGAGAAAAGGTGATTTTAATTTTTATATAGCTCATATATGGAGAAATATAAACTACATTTGGGCCCCCGTACCCTAAACAATTTTAATTTAAATATTGTTTTGCCTTTTACCATTGCGGAAGTGTCCTTAACAACTGCCCAAATTTTGGGGCAGTAAGGAGCATTAGTGATTTTCATTTTGTATATAGCCTATTCAAGAAAAAACATGTTTTTGGACCCCAGGCCTCACTTGAGTTGGAATTTAAAATTTCTCTCTAATCAAGTTTCGATGTCAGAGTGTATCCAAAAAATTCCCAAAGTTTCATGCTTCTAACTTCACGAGAAGTTGGAGAATTATTAATGAGTCAGGGTATTTCCTTTTATTAGTATATATTACATTCAATGAAACTCACAGATGTGTGACCAGGTTCATCATAAAATGGAGTGAACTGATAGATCAATGAAGTGTTTGCTGCAGTGTCCAGTTTTCGTGATAATTTCAAGTGGTAGATAAAATTGTTGAAATGTATGAAGACGTTAGGGTCGGGCAGTTTGAATCTCTTATAGTCACACGTCATGGTGAATGGCTGACCTTCATCGACTGTCGTCTTGTCTAGGATTGGTTGATTGCCTAGACATTAGAGGAGATAGGCATCATTAAACATGAAAGTTGTGTAAATACTTGGACATTGGGGAGGTATAGACAACATTAAATATATAATTTTTGTAATGGGCTGGTAATTGGGAGGGATATACATTATGTAAGAAGAAATAATTATCATCAAATATGTCATGATTGGTTAATACCATGACATGTCTTTCCAGCCATCCATCGGTCCTTTTATCCATCCAACGATTTGTTCGTCCGTACTTAACTAAGTCGTACTTTTAGTCCGTCCGTCCACCCATCCATCCGTCCCTCCGTCCATCCGTCCGTCCCTCGATCCACCCAGCCAGTCAGCCATCCATCCATCCATCCACCAATCGATCCATCCCTCCATCAGTCTATCCATTCATCCGTCCATCTATATATATTTTATATATATGTTTGTCTATTTACATATATATAT
>MUZC01000526.1:107207-120838 GCA_002072015.1 Radix auricularia | reverse complement strand
TATATATATATTGTTACGTATCTAGGCATTGTTACCTATTTTTTTTTTGTTGTTTTCCCTTGACCTGTTGCGGTCGAGAGACGGGTGGAGGATTCCCGAGGTTGTCTGCCCCTTTTGTGTAGTGAGTTTGTTTGTGAGCGGCGGCGAGTTCAAGCCACACAGACCGTGTGACCGGTCCTTGACCTGTGTGTTTTCATCTGGTCAAAAATATGAGGTTTTCTTGTTCCGTCTCTTTAGAGAAGGTTCTAGCCCTGTCTTGTTGTTGTTGACTTGTCCTGTTCTCGAATAGTATTCGAGAAACTACTAGAGTTGTCTTGAGCTCGACGCGCGGTGGACTATAAAAAGACCGCCCGTATAACGTTGAGGGGCATAAGACATACGGAGACAGCCGAGAGACAGTATCGCGGAGACTGTGCGTGACCCCTGCGTGGTATCGTTAGTGTAAGTTGAGATTTTTCCTTTTCAAGGCCTTGCTGGTAATTGTAGTTATCTTTTAAAACTCTTGAAGTGTAATATTTTTACATGCCATTTTTGTAAAAGGGTTTAGTCAACCTCTCAATTCTGTATTGAGTAGATGTTTGTGTTTTTTTGTTGCTTGTAACTTAATGTGATTCCTTTAAAAGTACTATTTGATTTATATTTTATTAAACATTCAGTTAATATTTTACTTTCCGATTTCTTGTGTTATTCATTGTAAGTCTGTGGTTAAATTCAGACTTAAGATAGTGACACAACGGCTTTTTCTATTGTCACGTTCCCTTAGACAAGCCAATACAAATTAGAATAGATGTAATTCAATTCGTAATACGTGACAATATATATATATAACATTTCCAACATCAACGCGTTTAAGTAGTTTTAAAAGTGCTAAAGGAATAACTAATAATTTTAAAGGGGTGAGGTAAAGGTATTTGAAGAATTTCAAGTAAGAAGAATTAAACATTGATGATTTCAGCCTTGCCGTTGTTCAGTAATTGATAGTCATATTTGATGTACTTCGTTTAAGGTATTTTGCGAAGACGATTTTTTTCTCTACATATCATGAAATTTCAGCTAAACAAAACAAACTTTGAATTGTGATGTAAGGATAGTGTACATACCTACAGCACTAGTAACTGGTGAGGTGGGCGAGGGACCTGGAAAATATTGATATTCATTCGTTGGTTAAATTGGCTTGTTTAAATTAAAGAGAAAAAAAGTGTTTATTATTATGGGGTATAAAGTGTTCGTTGATGTTTTTTGGAAGTAATAAAAATTAGGTGACGAGTTTCGGGATTTTGATAATGGGTTGAGGTAAGATTTATAAAATACACTGATTAAAATAGATTTTAAAATGCAATTATTGACAAGAGTTAATCTCATTTCGTTTATTAAAAGAATTAAGCAATGAACTGTCCCCAATCCTTGTAGTTCTTTTTCAATCCTTTCTAAACCAGGGTAAAGTGCCCCAGGATTGGAAATAGCCAATGTAACGCAACTCTTTAAGATAGGTGATAAGTCCGACCCTGGTAATTACAGACCTGTATCACTTACTAGTATCACCTGTAAATTACTGGAACACATAATATATAGCAGAATAGTTAACCACCTTGACAAATATAATGCCCTATGCCCACACCTACATGGCTTTAGAAAGAACAGATCATGTGAAACACAATTGATAGGTCTAATAGATGATCTATCGAAAGGCTTAGAAAATAATGATCAAATAGATACAATATTACTAGACTTCTCAAAAGCATTTGACAATGTTCACCACCTTAGTTTACTTAAAAAACTTAAATACTTTGGGAGCTCAGGTCCCTTACATCACTGGATCCTAGATTTCCTATTGGGTAGGCTGCAAACTGTAATAATTAATGGATCTAAATCTACACAAATAAAGGTTAACTCAGGAGTTCCACAAGGAACTGTCCTAGGTCCCTTGCTATTTTTAATTTATATAAATGACTTACCCAATAATGTCTCAACAGGAACTAAAGCTAGGTTATTTGCTGATGATTGTATAATCTACAGAACAATCAAGCCAGAACAAGATAGCAAAATTTTACAAAAAGACTTAGATAAATTAATAAAATGGGAAACTAACTGGAGTATGTCCTTCCACCCAGAAAAATGTCAACTGCTAAGAGTAACAAAGAAAAAGAAACAAATAAATTCAAAATATTTCATTCATGGAAAAGAACTAACCCAAACTAAAGATGAAAAATACTTAGGAGTCATAATAAATGAGAAACTATCTTAGAATCCCCATGTCATTGAAGTTATTAAAAAATCAAACAAAACCTTAGGCTTTATAAAAAGAAACTTTTACAAATGTAACAATGATATAAAACTAAAATGCTACTTCAACCTGGTGATACCTATACTAGAATGTGCATCTTTTGTATAAGACCTATCCACCAAAGAAGATATTGATAAGTTAGAACAATTCCAAAAAAGAGCTGCCAGATTCATTACTGGAGAATATTCAAAACTGACAAGAGTTAAATCATTAAACCTTGAAACACTAGAGGGTAGAAGAACCAAGAGTAAATTAGTAATAATACATAAGGCAATTAATTCTAATTTAGAAATACAATACAAAGAAAACCTAATACAACCCTCAAATAGACATAAAGTTAAAAGCACCTTTCGTATTCCATATGCAAGAACAAACACATACAAGTTTTCTTTCTTTCCGTCCGGTATTCGGGCGTGGAATGGGTTGCCTTAGGAAACCAGGAAAGCCACCACTTTATCATCTTTTAAAACTCTAGTAAGAATACAGGACTAAACACAAACCATAGAAATACGTAGGACGCAATAATCTTCTGTACAGAAGGAGCGTCTGTAACATATAAGATAAGATAATTCAAATTTCATGTGATTATGTTTATTCTTCTTTTGGCACCTTGCTCCGAAGGATTGGTTGGCGAAGTGGAGAATGCATTATAGAGTAATTAGAGAGAATTACCCAAGTTTTATTTTCTATTTTAGTCTGGTTCCATGGTGCACCCGAACAGTGCAGCGAGTTGACTCGATCTCCTGACTGTAGTCGTGACCATGGCGAATAGTTGACACACAGGATCAAGATCTGGACCAGTCTCAGTCTCAAGTATCCTTGCATTCAGCATACATATATATATATATATGAGGGCTCTTTATGCTTAATATAAATTCAATCATTAACTTTAGCAAACAATTAACGATTAATTAATCGCTAATTTCGATTAAAGTAAAAAAAAATTAAATTATGATGTCATAAGTAACATTCTGTAAACATTCTTAAAATAAAAATAACACTGTAATTTATCCTTTATGTATCATCTTTTAACCAACTTTGCAAAAAGACGATTGTGTTGACATTATTTGGTTCAAGTGATGTGCGGGTCGAATTGACAATATAGCTAGCCCAGGTGAACAATCATTAACATGGAACTGAGGTACGGGAATGCACAAAACGGTCTTGGCAATGAATGCTATTATCGGAAATCAGTGTTCATTAAGTCTTCACCATTTCGAGGTTCAACAGATTAAGAAATTATGTTTAATATTTATTTAGAAGTGCTTATGTAAAAAAATGGTTTCTCTTCCCTGTTTCTTGCATAGCAGAACGAATGTCCAAATAGAAAATACGGCTCTTATGTACCAATTTGTTTCTGCTAAAGATTGTCATGTTCATAAGTCTAAATTAAAGTCAAGCCTGATCTAATAACGATAAATAATCGATGAAATAGTTTTTTAATGACTTCTTGACAGATGAATCGGGATTAAATGATCAATGTTGTGATATCTGATCTATGGATATTGTAAAGAGATTAAAATTATGCTGGCCACAGAGTCCAACTGGAAAATATATAGCCACGTAACGTATCCCATAAGGCGATTAAAGCTAATAGTAACTTAGAGACTGCAGCAGACTATGTAAGTATAGTGTAGACACATAGTCGTGAAACTTTAGAGTAATAACTCGAGTAAATATAGAGTAGCCCCACTCTTGTAAGTTTAAAGAAGCCACAGACTCAAGTAATTTAGTGTAGCAAAACACTCGTGTAAATTTCAAGTTGCCACATACGTATGTAAGTTTAGAGCAGCAAAGGAATTGTGTAAGTTTAGGGTAGCAACAAATTTCAGTAAATTAAGTTTAGCCACAGTCTTATGTAAGTCTAAAGTATCAAGCTATTGGAGCTTTTGGGGGTTATCAAACCTTGTGTTCTTTTAATAGTTAAGGAAATTGTTTCTAAAATGTTATTTTTGGGTAAATTAAATATCTTTTAGAAATTGAAATTTTAAGTCTTGAATTTTAAAAGTTTGCTAAGTAAAATTTTTTATTTAAATAGAGTTGTAATTTTGTTGCATATTTTTATTTTCGACTATCTTAAAATGTTTCCTTAATGTGAATGATTGACATAAGATTCAGAAACTAAATGCACATAAATATGCATGTTTTGTTAATGTAGAAATGTGAATTAAAATCTGCTCTTCTTAAAAGAAAATAATTTAAATTAGTGAAAAAATCTTTTGTTTGTTTAAGCTCAAGCATGATTTTTAATGAAGATAAAGCTAAGAAAGAGGAAAATTTGGTTTTATTTACAAGGAACCTCGTCTTTGCATGTAAAAAATTAACTTGACTTAAATTCTACGCAAAAACATTCGTTTCATGTAAAAAAAAATGTGATACCTTCTCTTCATGAATTCAGGATGAAGGTCTTAGCATATGTAAAATGTCGTCTTCGTGTGGTGATAACCATCGGATTCTTTGTTTTGATTTTCATCAATGCATCTCATTTGCCAGTCGTTGGCAGGATATATAAACTTTTATTTCCCAAGATTGAAATGTTAAAACAAGAGATGAAGTTAGCGACGGACTCTTGGCGAAATAAAAATTTCGTCTGCTCCACCGAAATTTCTACTCTCAATCCCTTTATTGACATCATGGCTACATCAAAGTAGACAGACGATCTCCTGGCAAATATATCGTTGACCAACAGGCAGGTCACCGAACTTACAGAGGAGCCTGGATATTTCCAAAACTTGACCTACTTTCAAATGAAACTGACGCCTATTTCTGTTGTTCCGCGGACATTTAATATTTCTTGTAGAGAAATCTGCGGCCTTGACCCCGTGGAAATATTCATTATTATAGTCAGCAGGCCCGGAGACACAAAAGCGAGGCTGACCATCAGGATGACGTGGGCGTCTCTACTCTATGACGAGTCTTGGAATCAGAGAGGGATTGTGAGGCTGGCTTTTTTCATCGGTGGAGCTGGACTAGAGAGTAACGAAGAACGATCTCTTATGCAAGAGTCTGACCAGTACGGGGATATAGTTGTGGCAGACTTTCAAGATACGTATCGAATTCTCTCTCTTAAAGTAGCAACAGCGCTTACATGGACTGTTCAACATTGTCCTCAAGTAAAATACATCGCTAAAATTGACACAGATACGTTCGTCCATATTCCAATTCTGATTGTTTTTGTCAGAAACGTATCTCAATATCACAGTCATTTTATCGTGGGGTATCCGCATATACATTCTAAACCGCGAGTGATTCGAGCTGGGAAATGGGGGTACCTGAAGACGTGTATCCGATGGACGTCTACCCCAAATACGTTCATGGTCCTTCTTACGTCATCTCGTTCCCCGCCGTCCAGCTATTAGTAATGGGTTTTCCGTACAAGCCAATTGTTCCAAACGAAAATGCCTTTATTACAGGTATCATGGCCAAAACATTCAACATCACGCGGCTTGCTTGTAAAGTGTTCACTTGTTTGTATATCAAATATGTTGACTGTGATATGACGTATAAACATTACATAACGGCGTTGATTCGCGTAGAGAAGATGCCCGAGGTTTGGCAGTCCGTCATATCTGGGAAATGTTTCAACACTGTTGTTAGCTGATTGAATCACTCTTACATCAACACTCTAACAACTAGCTCAGCTAAATCAGTTTATTCTACTAATATTGAGTTATTTTACAAAAGAGGAACTCAACTGAAGTTTAGAGATTCCAATTCTCCATCTTCTTCTTCGATCTCAAAATATTTTGGAGGAGGATTTATACCCCAAGCCCTATATCTGTGATGAACTGTGCTGATGATGGAGTCCTCCATCTAAAACACAACATTTGGCCAAGTAGTTAATATCATTAATCTAACATTCATTTCGGATACTGTCGTTCATTTTTCAATGCTGCTAATCTAACTTATCCACATAGCTTAGTAAGTTAGATGATAAACTCTGGTCTTTCAATAAAAGACAGCCAGTATCTCTTCATAACCTCTTTGATTAATCCTACATGTGGAAGAAAATCAGCAGTCCCGAGCCTGCGCTCTTCATGGGGCTTCCCGGAAAACCCCCTCAGCCCTCTGGCCCCTTAAGGGGCGTAAAGGCTGAGAAGCCCCCCCCCCCGGATCGGTCGCTGCTACAAGCTGCCGCCTGGGCGTCCAGGACACTAGGTCGAAAACGCCTCCCACTAAGTGAGCCTCCCGAGGGAGGTGTGGAATACCCTACTATGACTTGCTATCAACATATTATCACTTTTGCGCCAACCCGGCAAAGCTTACGAGTCTCAGTGGTTAGGATCGCCGCAAAGCGGGGGATCATCACTGACCTACCTAGGGTTTAACCCCCACCGGAAGGTTTCCTCAGAGCTGGCGTCCAAAAGCATCTCCTAGCGGTACCTTTTGCTAATCCGTACTGGCGCTCCTGGCCCTAAACCGGCACCGATCAAATGCGATGCTAGTTAATTGAGGGGACGAAAGGTCGCTTCGGAGTAACTCGACCCTAAACGGGTACTTTGGTTTTCATCATCGGCATTGCATCTACATGCTTTTCCTAAGATCCGTACAGCGACTGTAATCATATATGACTAGCACCAAACATCTAGCAACGGTCTTTGGCTGTCCAAGCCAGGGGTTTGTCGGTTTCAGGTCGTGGTCTGCTTCACGACCCTACTCATCTGTCGAACCACGTAGAGGTCACCCCTTCTAGACAGCTTTGATTAATAAAACCTTTCATCATTCACAATACTAATTAAAATCGTTTGTTCGTCAGTTGTTATTCGTTAAGTTGTTTAACAAACACATTGTTTTTGTAAGGTTGGTATTTAATGAGTTGGCATTTGAGGCCTTGGTTTACATCATTATTATTCCATAAATAAGTATTTAACAGATTAGTCTTCGAAAAAAAATAGCTTTAAATAGACTGTCAGTATTTTTCGCCGTACATGACACTCCGTAATATAAAACACACATAATTTTAAGTGAAGAGAATTTAGAAAAAGAAAAAAAAACATTCAAACCTAAAATTGGCTATTTGTTGTACAATACGCAGCAATTCCCCCTTCCAGGTTTTGGGGAAGCATAAGAGCGTATTTTAGGTAGAAAAATTTGGTATACATTCCGTGTTGTTAGTCTTAAAGTGTCAAGAGATTATTGTTTGGAATTTTCTGTGGAAGGGGAGAACAAAATCGCGTTTTTTAATTTAACTGACAAAGCTATGCAGGATAATTTTCAATTAATTTGAATCTTAGTATAACATAAGGGCCGAAAAATATCTTAGATATTAATGAGACTCACAAAAGAGCGCTTTAATAGCTAAAATACAACACATAATAATGCATTTAATAAATTAAAATTTTAAGATCTCACAAGAAATTAATTTTTTCTGTGATCAAAATATAGATTTTACGCGTAGAAACTTCAGAATTACCCAAGACGGATAACATAACTTTTTTTACAGACTAAAAAATAGAAAAAGAGAATTGTGTAGTCGTGGGAATTCGAAATACCATTATTAGAAGATTTTAGGGTGTCTGCAGCATCTGACTTATCATTGGCATTGAGGACATCAGTACATGTTAAACAGCCAGAAACAACAGAGGCAACTGTTTCTAATTTGATTGTCGCTGACACTTGTTCTTTTCTTAAAATGGATTTTGGAGGGTTTGTGAGGACACACGACCATTCAAATGAGTTGAAATTGTGACTGATTCGTGATTGTTGGAAACCTGATAAAATATGTGAATTTAGAGCAGTGAGGAAAACAGAGTTTTTATGGGCTTTAATACTAACAAATGATAAAAGATGCATTTAGAAAATATTGCGTATTGTTTCCGCAAAAAGTAATTCGAGGAGTTCAGTTGGCATTTGTCATCAAACTTTGCACAAAATGTTGAGGACTGGGTCTATAGGGGTATAGACACCAGCACCTATATGACTAGTTGTCTAGGGTTAGATTGTACTTATAGTTAGCAACTCTTTCCTTGTTGCATGCTGTCCTACTGAGTAGGAGTAATAGTCAATAAGTAATGTTCTATTGGGTCTATAAGTTACACTAGCAAAGATTAACTATGGGACTATACGAATAATAACTCAAAACGCCTCTGTGAATATAACAGAGAATAATGACATTTAATACTAAAGAATTAACAACAAATAAAAACAGATACTCAATATGTACTTTGACAAACTAATTTACTAAGATAAATCTATGAACATTCAACAAAGATTACTATGGACAATATATGAACATGACCCGACTTCCCTGGTCAGTGGGGTGGGTCGAGTAGATGATTGACGGGTCTGCTTACCGTTGCTGCTTCAACCGCTCCGCAGTCAAGCGTATCGTCTCCCAATTGGATCGGGCGATCTCTTCCCCTGACGTCCGTCCGTGGTCACGCAATTGCCACTTGCACTGAGAGACAGCTAGGGTTGGTCAGCGCGATGATCCTCGTTCAATGGGTCTGCTCCTCTGTAGTGTTACTTAGTAGTTCTAACTTACTAGTACTAACTTTACTAGCTGAAAACAATAATATCGACAAGCCTGAACTGACTGTAAATACATCAATACATATACAAGACTGATAAGCATTTAACCCTAACCTATACACTATACATTTGAACTATTCTAACTATAATTACTCAAACCTGAAAACAGACTTCTCAGCTAGGCTCACAACTCCTCACAGTCCTATCACCTTAAGTCTAAGAGTGATCTGTGTTCTTCTGAGAGCGAGAGAACGCCTTAAGCTTTGGGTAGAGTATATAAGGACCTCTGGTCATGCCATGACGGCGTCTGTCCTACATCTCTAGCAATTCTATTGGTAGAATCTTAATTGTTCTGGGTGGTACCTGTGCCAACTTTCTTCTGGTTGGTCAGACCCTAAGTCCCAGTAACTTTTTGGTGACCCCTTCAACATCGACTATCAGACTTTGTCTGAGCAAAAACAATGTAGCATCCCTACAAATATGTCTAGCCTAAGTATCACATTTCGTCCTGATAAACTGTAGGCGACCTTTCACCAGCGTCTTAAACTTTACTCTTTGTACCTCCAAAGTTAACTTAGTGTCCCTAACAGAATTAAAAATACGTTGGTTGGGTCTAACACCTATCCCCAACGGTTCTAAAATGTGTAAGCTTCTCAACCTATTATTGAGGGACTCAACACAAAATATAAATATTTCGACGAAGATACACCTAGCCACATGCAACGAACATTACACAAAAGCTATCATGAAGATGCAAGCAATTTTGCTGCATTATGGAAAACCTAAGCACTTTCTGTAGATTACCAGTTGAAGACAAATAAAGAAAATCGAAACAAATTGTGTCCCACCCTTCCCACAATCTTATTTTAAGGCATGCATGATTTAGCAATTAGTGGAAAATAATCAAATGTTTGTACTTTTTATGATTTGTTAGAGTTTCGTGTTGAATCTGGAGATGAAGTTCTTGATAATCATTCATCAAACTTGTATGCCAATTATATCTCGGCAACTGCGCAAAACATTAAAATCGAATTTTTTTTACCTCTTTTGCATAAAGACATTGTTTGTGAAACAAATAATTCATTTGCGTTTTCTATACTTGCCAACGAGACAATTGACATTTCAGGCATTGAGCAGTTGTAAATTTGTTTTAAATTTTTCAAAGAGCTGAATGGGAAAATGGTGGTCAAAGAAGAAATCAAGAGATAGAACAGCTGAAGGTTTAGCCAACACCATCATTATAAATTCATTAGAACTTTGATTAGATATGACAAAGTTTGTTGGTCGGATACGGCGGATGTTCTACAATTGAAGTTTAAAAAAAAGGAGGAGTCCAGAAATAATTCGAAAAAAAAGCCCAAAAACAGTTCACATAAACTAAATCTTGTCGAAAACGGTTTAAATAATGTGAATGCTGTACTAAACACAATAGGAACAATTAAATCAATTATATTGTTTTTGCAATCAAAGAAGAACAACTTAAAAGCAATGTTCCATTCAAAGACACATCAATATAAAAGTTTGCGTATTTTTGCTAAAACTTTGACCGAAAATATATTTAGAACAATCAGTAACGTAATCAGTTATACATGCAGATATCATTTTTAAAAAATCCTTTATATTAATTCCACCGTCGGCTCTCTCTCTCTCTCTCTCTCTCTCTCTCTCTCGCTTTCTTGGTTCTTCGGGAATTGTATCCAAATTTTAGAGCGATCCAATTTATCGTAATTAAATTAATGGACTTTTAGTTTATATTTATATCAATGTATGGTAGCCGTCTGTTGTTATTGAAATCCACGTGATTGCTGGATTTCAGTCAAGCTATCGGTGGTCACCCCCCCCCCCACCCAGCGAGGTTTTATAATTTAACTAATGGTGTTACTCTTGTCAGTTTTGAATATTCTCCCGCAATGAATCTGGCAGCTCTTTTTTGAATTTGTTGTAGTTTTTTCAATGTTTTCTTTCGTGGTTGAGTACCATACAGAATATGCATATTCTAATATAGTCTCATCATGGTGAGGTAGCATTTTTGTTTTATATCTTTATAACATTTATAAAAGTTTCTTTTTAAAAAAACCTAAGGATTTAATTGTTACATAGATTAAACATCTGAGTCGTAACTTTTATGTTATAGCTTAGATGTTGAATGTACAGTGTAAAATTTTTTTTACTTTGTCGTGGTACCAAGGCGTTACATCTTCGTCGTAAAACCTAGACCTTACATGTTTGATGGAATATTAAGACCGTACATGTTTGATGCGACACCAAGACCTTACATCTTTGACGTGACACCAAGACTTTACATCTTTGATTTGATACCAAGACTTTACATCTTGATGTGATACCGAGACCTTACATCTTTGATGTGATACCAAGACCTTACATCTTTGATGTGATACCAAGACCTTACATCTTTGATGTGATAGCAAGACCTTACATCTTTGATGTTTTAGCAAGACCTTACATCTTTGATGTGATACCAAGACCTTACATCTTTGACGTGATACCAAGACCTTACATTTTTGACGTGATACCAAGACATTACATTTTTGACGTGATACCAAGCCCTTACATCTTTGACGTGATACCAAGACCTTACATCTTTGACGTGACCAAGACCTTAAATCTTTGATTTGATACCAAATCCTTATATGTTTGACTAGAACTTTTTTGTATTAATACGCTACTTCCATGTCACATGGTAAATTATCACAAATTCAAGTACCAAGTTCATCATTGGAGATTCCTCAATGTGGACTATGAAATACAATTAATTAATAAAATTGCTCGTGACCAACAACATTTTCATAATATCATTATTTTAAAAAATCAAGCCAAAACAAAAACGTTATAGGATTTATTACAAAGTAGATCTACATGTTATAAATTAGACATTAAAAAATGATATCTACTTTTCTAAGTAAAATAATAAAAATAAATAATAAAATAAAGACTTCAACTTTGACTTCAAAATATTCAAATGAATGTGTAAAAGAGTATGGCTATGACTCGTGTTTAAAAAACGAGTTAGTCTGAATGATTACCGTTAAGATTAAATTGAAAAGATTAACTGTTTAAATATGCATATTATATACTACTATAATTATGGTGTCGATGTAATCGTTGGTAGAAATTACGCAAATAATTTCGTTTTTCCGAATCTAAGAAGTAGAACTAATAATTAATAATCAAAATACATAATTTGCAATGTTTGTCCCGTCCGTGACATCCACCCGTCCCGTCCGTGACATCCACCCGTCCCGTCCGTGATATCCACCCGTCCCGTCCGTAACGCTAGGGAAAGGTAATTGACAATTTTAAATAAAAAATAAAAATATGGACGTAAAATAATTTTTTTAATGTACGTTGCGTCATAAAATATTTTGACGTAGCGACTTTATTTAAGCTGTAATTAATATTTAAAGGGAATGAAGTAAAAATACTATTGTTTATTTGATGTAATTATTATTATTATTATTATTATTATATTTCTATTAAATGTCCGTTGTTGTTAGCATGCATGAAAATATTATGTACGTCATTCTAAATTTAATTTTCTGTATACGTGTTCGGCTGAAAGTTTTACTATTGGTGAGTGTTTGGTTGTCAAGTTTCGATGCGTTTTGAAATACAATTACATTTTTTATTACTGCAAATGAAATTTGTCAACTTATGCTTCAGTTCAGCTTTTGTTTTTCATTTATTCTTTACGAGAGTGCATATTTGTGTTTTTTTTTTAAATATATAACATATTTAAAAATTGGAATATCCCCCCCCCCAATACACACACAATAGTTTTTGTTTGTCATTTACATGCAGTGGCGCATCTAGGAATATCTTCAGGGGCCCAAAATACATAGCAGTAGCGTAATTGGGTGATTGGAGGGATTTCGATTCCCCCCTCCCATAGCTTACAACTGTTTACATGTAATATTTTAATGCGTCCTACACAACATATTGGTCTACGATTATGCGATGAAGTGTGACAAAAGGGGGAAGGGGGTAAAAAAAGTCAAAATCGCGTGACGTCATTTGTGGACGGCCCCATGCTGAGTCTAAAATTAAGCCTTATCTACTGTCAATAAATAATGGATGAAATAGGGTTTAATGACTTCTTAGCGGAGAATCGGGATTAAATGTACTTTCACGTGAGATCTGATCTATTGATGTTCTAAGAAGATTAAAAATTGTGTTGGCCTCTGAGTCCAGCTGGGACATGTGCAGCCACGTAACGTGTGACAAAGGGCATTAATGCTAACAATAACTAAGGAGACTGCAGCATAAGATAGCAGCAACAGAATAATGTAACTTGACTATAGAAAATAAATCAAGTCAACAGCAGCATGCAAGTTTAGAGTAGCAACAGACTTCACAAAGATTAGAAAAGCGACTGACTCGTGTAAGTTTAGAGTAGTCACAGACTTATGTAAGTTTAGAGTAGTCACAGATTTATGTAAGTTTAGAGTAGTCACAGACTTATGTAAGTTTAGAGTAGTCACAGACTCGTGTAAGTTTAGAGTAGTCCCAGACTCGTGTAAGTTTAGAGTAGTCAAAGACTTATGTAAGTTTAGAGTAGTCCCAGACTCGTGTAAGTTTAGAGTAGTCAAAGACTTATGTAAGTTAAGTGTAGTCACAGACTCATGTAAGTTTAGAGTAGTCACAGACTTATGTAAGTTTAGAGTAGTCACAGACTTATGTAAGTTTAGAGTAGTCACAGACTCGTGTAAGTTTAGAAAAGTCAAAGAATTATGTAAGTTTAGAGTAGTCACAGACTCGTGTAAGTTTAGAGTAGTCAAAGAATTATGTAAGTTTAAAGTAGTCACAGACTCGTGTAAGTTTAGAGTAGTCACAGACTTATGTAAGTTTAGAGTAGTCA
>MUZC01000526.1:42311-107078 GCA_002072015.1 Radix auricularia | reverse complement strand
AGACTTATGTAAGTTTAGAGTAGTCACAGACTCGTGTAAGCTTAGAGTTATAGCCACAGACTCCTGTAAATTTTAATTTACATAATTGAGAGTATCAATCAACTCATGTATTTTTAGAGTAGCAACAGACTCAATAAGAGAAGTAACTGTATCTTGTAAGTTTAGAGGAGCCAAAGACACATGTTAAATTTGAGTAACCACAGATTTATGATAGTTTATTGTAGCAACTGACTCGTTTATGTTTAGAGTAGTTACAACTCATGTTACTTTAGCGAAGTAAAAGACTTATGTAAGTTTATAGTAGCAACAGCCTCGTGTAAGTTTAGTTTAAACACAGACTTCTAAGGTTAGATTAGCAACAGACTTCTGTAAGTTTTGGGTAACCACAGACTCGTGTAAGTTCAGAGTAGTAACAGACTCTTGTAAGTTCAGAGCAGCAACAAACTCGTGTAAGTTTAAAGTATCAAGTTAATTGAGTCTTCAATGTTCATCAAAACGTTTGTTGTTTCCCATGCTACTTCAGTTTGTTCGAAACATATCTCAATATCACAGTAGTCTTATTGTGAGGCAGCAGTACTGCACTGAAGGGATAGTAAGTGAGGCGATGATGGAAATGTGTGGTGCCTCTGGGCATTTACCCGATTAAAGTTTTCCCAATATACATTTATGGTCATTCTTGCGTAACCTCGTTCCTCGCCGTCCAGCTGGTGGTCAAAGGATTTTTGTATGTTTTCATTGTTCCAAACGAAGATGCATTTATAATGGGAATCATGGCTAAAATGTGCAACATCACGCGGCTCGCAAGTAAATTGTTTATTCGATGAAAAATATTTGGACTGACATTTGACGTATACAAACAAGTTACTTTGTGTCGCCTAGAGAAGATACCCGAGGTTTGGCAGTCCGTCATATCTGGTAACTGTTTCAACGCTGTTGTCAGCTGATTGAGTCAATCTTACAACAAAATCTTTCCATGAGCTCAGCACAATCAGTTATCTTACTTATCCCCGGTTATTTAAATAAAAGAAGAACCCAACTGGATTTCAAAGTTTTCTAGCGGAAACAACATTTGGCCAATGAGTTAATCTCAATAATGCTTCATTCAATTAGGATACTATCATTGATTTGTTCAAGGCTGTTAATGTAACTTATCCAGAAAGGCTAAACTCTGGTTTTTCAGCCATTATCTCTTCAAAAGCTCTTGATTAAAAAAAACAAACTTTTCAGTACATCTAATTCAAAGTATAAAAGGGGGTTAGTTATTTGATCGACAGTTGTTCGATGATTTTATTTTGTAAGGTTTGTATTTTAATTGTTTTCATTATAAATATATGCTTTGGTTTAATATGGGTTATGTTTTGATGGGTGGGTATTAAAAGAATAGACCTGCTTTAGTGATTTATATTTTTGAAAATTTAGTATTTTTTAAAACTTAACTTTTTCAATATATATTTTAGTGCATGCTGTTACTGGTGCTAACTTTGATGTGTTTCCAGTTTCACACCCTTTACAGAAAACAGAAATTGAGAAGCTATTATTATAAATTTGGGATTCATTATAGATACATATAAATTTATTATTATACAAGTATAATCAGAATGTTGATTTAATTCAATATTATATGTCCAATGATATGTCATTTTTATCTTAAAAGTCATTTGTGTATCCAAGTTAAGATCCAAAAATTATAATTCCCGTAATATCATGCATATTAGTAACAACAACAACAAAAATAAAATAAAATAAATAATGAAAAATACATCCACACTAAATTATTTTCAATTAAAAAGATTATAACACAAATTTGTAATCAAATATACACCATATTGTACAGATTGTAGATCTAGGACTATTGTTTAACTTTAAAAAGATACCTCCAAATGTCAGGAGAGTCTCATACTTGAAAATGATATTTAATTATTTTTTTAACGAATAAATACATCATTATTTATATATTTATAACGCTTTATTCAATAAGTATTTAACAATCGTCAAATTTATCACTTTTCAAAAAAAAAAAATTCTCTATTATTTCTAACCATGATAAAATAAATTAAATATTAAGTATGGCTATAAAACACAAAGCCTTGACGAAATAATATGTCATCAGTAAATAAAGACATGATAGTGTGTGCATATTTTTCAGGTATTTAAAAAGGGATTCTATTGATCCACGTCCATTTTTGTTGTATGTGAGCCTCTTTTGCTGTAGTTATTTGCCTGTGACATGGAAATCATGGAAGACCAAGGTCATGGCAAACAGTAAATTCACAAGTGAAATTTGGATAAACGAGCAAAAAACTCGAGGAGTCCCTACCTTTAAATACATAGGGGCTCTAATATCCGATGAAGGCTCATTGCCACAAATTCTTGCCAGAATGGCCCAAACAACTGCAGCATTAAACAAACTTAAACACATCTGGCAAAGCAAGGAGCTCTTCCTGAGATCAAAGATTCGACTAATGCGCTCTTTGGCGATGTCAGTCTTCATGTATGGTTGTGAGGCTTGGACGCTCACCGCAGACCTCCAAAGAAGATATAAAGCCTCTAGAGATGAGATGTTTTCGAAAGGTACTTAACATCTCCTACATGGCGCACATCAAGAACGAAGCGGTCCGCGATAAAATAAGTGCTGTCATTGTCCCTAACGAGGACCTTCTGACCTCATTTCGAAAGAGGAAATTACGAGGGTACGGACACGTGACAAGATATGGAGGTCTCTCAAAGACGATATTGCAAGGCACAGTCCAGGGAAGAAGAAAAAGAGCCGGCAGACCAAGGAATAGATGGGATGACGATATCAAAGAGTGGACCGGCCTGTCATTTAGCGACTCCCAGAAGGCAGCTCAGAACCGTGACACATGGCAAGAGATAGTGTGCAGCTTAAAATGGTGCCCCAACGACCCAGCGTCGGGTTAAGTGACAGTTCAGTTCAGTTTGTCGTGACCGATGTGGACTATTCACATCTCATAAGTTATGTGCTTAAGTAGCTATGAGTGACCTGCGTGTCCTTTGGGCACTTGAAAGGACTATTCTTGCTCGAAGTTTGGGTCCACGTGTGGGACATGAGATGGTTGGGGTGCAATCAGGAGAGTTTTGGGGGCGTCCTATTCTGGCCTGTCACCTAAGCACTGCCCAAAAGACTGCTGCGCCGATCCATACCATAGGGTGCCAGGAGGCTCGGTCGCTGACTGCTGCCTCCAAATAGTCACGCCAAATGTCGAAGGCCTTCAGTGCGTATCTTTTTAGCGCTTCCGATGACCTCCGCCGTCTCTCTGCCCATTAGTAAACTCGCCATAGAAGAACATCTTTGGGAGACGATGATCCGGTATGCGCACGACGTGTCCAGCCCACGATGCGTCCCGCCTAACAAGTTGGCAATGCATGAGTTGAGCCATGATAGAATAATAATTTTTCACAATAGGCGTTAACAGTCAATCCCAGTCTCAAAGGCGCAACATTCCGTGCTTTCCTGCACATCCTCTTTTGTAAACGTTTTTATCACTTAGGAAAGAAATCCACCGAAACAAAAGGATTCATTGAATTAAGAAACCCATAAGTTCTGACTTCTATTGAAAATTATCAAGTAGCCAGTTAAACCCAATCAATAGTGTGAAATGTTAAACTAACATAAGTGGTTACATTCCGGGCCGTTTTAGCAATTACGGGCCCTATGCCTCTTAGTATGCGAGACAGATAGCGCGGGGCCCAATTTGGGTAGGGATAAGAATTTAATAAGGATAATAATTGAAATTTAAGATAGGCGGAGCCTATAAAAGCGCGGGGCTCACTCAGCCGCATAAGTTGCAGTGGCCTTAACCGACCGCGGCTACATTGATGGTTACCTTAATTTAATCATTGGTTAGACATCTATTCATGTGGTGTTTCACTGCTAGAAAATGTAATTGGCAAAAAAAATTATTTTTTAAAAAAAGTTCTTTATTTCCTGAGATAAATTCACAAACTGTAGAATCTACTAGTGAGAACTACAAATGTTTTAAAAACTTAGGACTGTATGTGTTATATTCACTATTTCTCGTTCTTCGTCTAATATTATGGTTAACAAGAGTGCGAAAATTCACCTTAAATGCTCTTAGAGTAACTATAGTATTTTGAATTATAACGACGGATCGCTTCAAGTACTAGCTAAGAATCGTTTAAAGTTTTGATTTCAACCAATAAAAAAATATTATTTTGTGCAGTGTCAAGCTTAGAACTATGTATTTTTGTCTTTACTATTCTTTGGAGAGCTACTTAAAAATGAACACAGGGTTTGAGCAACTATTTTTTAAGATTTCATATATATTAAAGTTTTAAAGCTTAAATTCATATAATAACACTATTATTATTATTTTGTTATGTGTTTCCCGTAACCTCTTGGTCTTAGGGGAATTTTATGTGTCCATTAGAGCTTTCTCGGTGCTTGATAGAAGTTGGCGGCGTATATCTCCTGTACATGTCAAGGGGGGACTTTTTTAGCAATAGTCATTAACATTTTATTGTTGCTTTAACGTGGGCTAGATCCCACAATAGACGAGCGTTATATTGACGTTGCTAACCAGCAGCCATTTCAACGTTAGCTAATTAATTAATAATTACTTCTTCAAGTCCAAGCTCACGGAGCAGTAAACGTTTTGTCTGTTTCATTAAATAAATAACGCTATATAAAAAAACAGCCCAATAAAACTCATAACAGACATATTCGCATAGAAATGCTTATTTTGGAAAATATATTAATGTTTAATAGTACAAATAGTACATTTTTGTAGTTTAAATTTGGCATAAATTTTGCAATAGGATTGTGTAACATTAACAAAAAATTCTAATAAATAACATACAAGTTTAAAAAAATCAAAGACATTCAAGCTCAAATTCAAAAATTTATAAAGGAAACAAAAATTGTGTTTCCATTGTTTCAATTATTTATCATGCTGGCTAAGAAGCTCTTGGGCACGTTAAACTGGGAATAGAAAAAATATTTTTTTTTAAAGCTGATATGGTCATTTTCTAAGTGTCAGAATCGTTTCTGAACTGACTTATTATTCACCTTCATGTTTTCATACACACACGAAAGACATACAATCCGCCATTTATATGCACATACATCTAACAATCCCTATTACACGCACACAATCCAACTAACACTTAAGAGCTTTGGCTATTATTAGCTGTCGAAAATAACCATCTCTAATTCATCCAGTTAAGAAATTTCAAAAAGTTTCTTTAAAAAAAAACTACTAATAGCATTACAAATGTAATTATCAATTTACTTTTAGATTATTGTCACAACATTTTTGTCCTGAAAAGAGTTAAGGAACATTTACTTTAATTTGTTACCCTTGGTAGGTAAACATCAGATTGTCACTTGACATGCTTGCTTGAGATGATCACATGTTATTGACAGCAGACATGTATAATTAGGATATTCTCCCATTAAGTTAATCAGGAATGTGCACCGTGTATGTGTACACCTGTGATGTACACCTAGGATATGTACACCTGTGATGTACACCTAGGATGTGTACACCTGTGACGTACACCTAGGATGTGTACACCTGAGATGTACACCTAGAATGTGTACACCCGTGATATACACCTAGGATGTGTACACCTGTGATGTACACCTAGGATGTGTACACCTGTGATGTACATCTATGATGAGTACATCTGTGATGTACACCTAGGATGTGTACACCTGTGATGTACACCTAGGATGTGTACACCTATGATGTACACCTAGGATGTGTACACCTGTGATATACACCTAGGATGTGTACACCTGTGATGTACACCTAGGATGTGTACAAGCATGACGTGTGTCTGGGACGTGTACATCCTGGGACATAAACACATGGGTTGTGTTCATCTGGGATGCGCAGCCATTATGTACACCTTGGTGGCAGCACCTAATGGATCGCCTGAATATTATTTAGAAAGATGAATAGACACTTTTTGTTTGGACATTTGAAAGCAGTTCAGCCACAAGTCATAAACATTAATTACATTTTAGTTAAAAACATCAAAAAACAAAACTATATTTCAAACCTAATGTGCGTCATTGTGTTATGATAGGTCAAATTCAAACAGACCCGGCAGAATTAATCGAATTTAACATATCTAAAGTAGTTCATCTAACTCACAGAAGGACTCACTATTATAAATATTTGTACAGTCGTCACCACTCTATAGTTGCATAGCTTAAAAGCTGATACAAGAATTGGCTGAGTTGAAATAATATGTATGCACGTTGAAATAATTAACTCGCAAATATTACATTACATTTTATACTGAAATTAGAATTGTCCCCTTTTTAATTCAGCAAAGTCAGTGAAACGAAAACTGACTTTTAAGTATTATAATTTAAAGATAAAACATGTTCATAAGCTTTGAACAAAATCTCATGAGATAGTCAACAAAATTAATAAATCTCAAAATCTTTTAAACGTAAATTCTTTTGATAAATATTTAGTTCGTTTGTGGTAATCAACAGTGGCAACTTGAATTATGGTTGATTTTTGTCATGTAATTACTTGTGGGAAAGGCCGTTCCTATTTGCTGTTCATATTATTATGATAGGTGCTGATATTAAAACACTTTTACTGTCTGTTAGAATATTTAGTTTTCATACTGTCCCCCACTCCTCATGGTTTAAGCAAACAATGAACATTCCCAAATATAAAAGCATTAAATAATTTTTCTTTTAACTGTGTCATTACCAAAAGTTAAAAATTATGTAAAAAATTAAGTTTAAAGTTAAACTGATATCTACATAAACTGTAAACTTCAATATTAAATGTTGATGTCTAGCACTAAACTATTCTGAATAAATGTATCATGTAGCATGGGGCTATTGTGTATGCACCGGTTTCTCTTCCTAAAAAGGCATAAGTCCTCTTCGATGTAACCAACATATCGTCTAAAGAGGAGTGTCATATCTGTCTGTAACATTGTTAACCGCATCCTCCTTCTTGTCCAGACTGTCACAGCTCGCGCCGTTTGCCACCACATTCGTGTAGGAGGTGGGTTTGTGGGCGTCGCCATTCTCTTCCAAGATGTGGCCGTTACCGATTTGCTCTGGAACTTCTTCTGCCTTCGTCACTTCCGATTTGTCGTATTTCTAAACGAATCAAGGAATCAAACGTTTGAAATACAGTTTTAACAGCATAAGTAAAGCAAGATATGTAATTGTAACAAGACACATGTCTAAATTATTTATATATAAAAAATTATTATGAGAAACTTGTAGTGCAACTGAAGTCCCTCAAACACAGTCATTGTATATCAGTGTTTTCATAACAATAAATGAATGCATTCCCTGCCGAGTTCAACTGGTGCCATATAATATATAAATTCGGAGTTAAACTCACATCACGTGTGGAAACGGTTATTTTATTATGCCAATTTAGGCGGCTGACAAAAGAGTTTGAGATGTTTTATGAAAGAATAATCGTCAGGAGTGAGTTCTCTCTCACTGTAGCCCTGCCAGGGGTTGCGGGAAACCGCAGTAACCAATTACATAGTGTTGGGTAAGGGCACCCCTTATGGGAAGGTTTCCTCAGAGCTGACCTCCAGCCCAAAGTATTATTACTGGCCCTCCTTGCCCCAAACAATGCCTTTCATTGATGTAACTAGAAAGGGGGACGAAAGGGTCGCTTCGGATGACCCGACCCTGACGTCTACAATGGTTTTCTTCATCGACAGGGGGAACCTCTACTATGGATGAACCCGTCTACGTTCCGTACAGTGACTGTAATCATCTGTCTAGCTCCCTAGCTAGCCCTAACCGAACTTCGACCTTCCAAGTCGGGGCTGTTTAGTTTTGGATTTTGCGTATCTTTGTTATCCTGGGAACCACTTAAAGGTCAGCCCCTCCCCCGGGCAATGAATGACTAAATCAGTCTGCTATGTTTCCAAATTGTATACTTACGCCTTCGTGGACGACACCAAATCGCAGGGGCTTCCGTATACATTCGGGAAGGAAGGACAAAGGGAAGACAATGTCAAAAATCGGACAGATGAGCCGTGGGTCTAAATCTTTGGGCTTCTTTGCACCTAATCCATTGGCCGCCGCAGAGAGAGAGAAAGATTATGATTATATCAAGTTCTAGAAACACTTGAATATAATTTAAACAGTTTTGATTGTTCACACCGCACGAAATAGCATTAGTTGAAATTAAATAGATTATAATTAATGACAAAAAATTTGGGTTTATCCACCTTCTAGTAGTTTCCTTCTTAACTAAATTTTCAATAACTTCTCCGTGGCTTAATGGGGAGAAATAACCAATGAAAGTTCTAAATAAAAACATGCTGTGAGAAACTTCATTTAAGTGACAGTACCAAGGGAAACCTATTATTTGTTTAATATTATATACAACACACAGATATTCAAATACAACGTTCCGATCCACATAAGGACAAAAACACTTTCTTATTATATATCCAAAAACAAACACAAACAAATTTTCGTTCTTCCCGTCTGAATGGGTTTCCTAAACAAACAAAGAAAACTGATTTTTTCTCCATATTTTAACTCTAATAATAAAGCAAAACTAGACATAAACAAGGGATAAGCGTAGCACTGAATAATCTTCTCTTTAGAAGGAGTGTCTGTAATAAATAAGATATTAAAATACCTTGATAGCTCACCGACATGAACAGGTTATAATGTTCTTTTGAAATAATCATAACAAGAAGACAAGCAAGCAAAACTTATACAGATGTTAACAAGTACCCATATTACTAAACATTGAGGACAAACACTATTCATTTCTTTTTTTTAAAAAAATGGATGGACCACATGCTCTTCTGGACTAGGAATTTGAGCTACTATAATAACAGATTTAATAAAAGATCAAAGAAGGCAGAAAAGACTGACCTGTTATAAAGCTGACGATGAGGCCGATGGTCACACAAGCTAAGACAGCGGTCAAACTGTACCACATGTAGGACAGTGTGTATAACGAGTAGGCCGGGACTCTGGGGATACAGAATGTTAAATCTGTTGACAGGGACTTCGTAATGCCACGGCAAGAAAAGGTAACAGAAAAATAAGGATAAGAGGAAAAGAAGGAGAGAGTGAGACAGAGGGGATAGGAAAAAGAGAGGATTCTATATAGATAACATTAAATGCTTTTAGAACTACTGACTACTGAAGACAATATTGGATTTGATTTTGATATAATTTACATCGTCTCATAAGGTGAGCGCTAAAATGCGTATATTTTAATTTGCAAAGCTAAAGTTGTAACTAAATATTGCACCATTTGCTTTTGTTATAAGCGTGGAAATTTTCTATGATTCGCTTATGTGATAGTGATACGCTTTGAGTTAAATCTTGTACTGTTGTCTTCTGTGATATGATTTGAACCTTCTTGTTTCATTGTCTTATTGTTATACGCCTTGAACTAAATTCTTCTAGAGTAAATGAATATTTATGGTGAAGAGCATGGGTCTTAAGGCACACCATCCATAAAATTTCCATTAATCTTAACATTTGACAAATAAAAAATGTTGTGGCCTTTATATCTTACGATGATTCTTCTAGCGCCGCCGCTGGAGTAAATATTGCTTTGACTTCCTCTTGTGTAAAAGCTGTAAGGTTACAGTTGTTGTGGAATCTCAGAGCTTTATCGGTCGGGGGCTTCACGATGGCTGCACCTACGCCAATCCAAAACATGAGAATCAGACTGCCAAACAGTCCAGAGTAGGCGCCCTTTGGTAGAGATGGAACACGTCATGGAAATAATGGAGATATGCAGGTGAGAAAAGACAAGTTATCACGCAGAGGAGATAAAACATTGTAACATACAGGTGAGAGAAACATAATATTATCCAGGTGATATAAATATAGTAACACAACAGGAAATATAAATATAGTAACATACAGGTGAGATAAACATAATAACATCAAGGTGATATAAACATAGAAACATGAATGTGATATAAACGTATATTAACATACCGGTGAGATACACATACTAACATATAGGTGAGATAAACTTATTAACATACAGGTGATACACGCATAGTAACATACAGGTGATATAAACATAGTAAATTACAGGTGAGATATTCATAGTAACATAGAGGTTAGATAACTATAGTAGCATACAGGTGAGATAAACATAGTAACATATGTTTAAGATAAACATAGTAAGATACGGTTGAGCTATAAAAAGTAGGATACAGGTGAGATAAACATAGAAACATACAGATGAGATATCCATAGTAACATACAGATGAGATATACATAGTAAAATACAGGTGAATTAAACATAAACAGGTGAGATAAACGTAGTAACATACAGGTGAGATGCACATGGTAACATACAGGTGAGAGACCTACCCACTTATTAGCCCACGGGAAGAACATCCCCAGAGAAAACACACCCAACAGTGGTCCTCCAATCATACCAAATAAGGACAATGCTGCCTGCAAAAAGATAGGTCTGTTGAACTTTTGCTAACACATTAAATTATTAAATTGACACAAAACAATGTTTGGTAAGTACGTTGGACAATAACGTGATTTAACAAAGATATGTCATTGCTTACAGACCCCATATACACTTTGAAACTAATAAGACATTAGTGTAGCTATGTTACAATACAGATACAGTATAACCATTTAACCGGAAAACTCTTTTATGATAAAAAAAAATAATATATAACCAGTTGTGTAGCTAGGAACTTGTAGTGGTTTATGGGCCCGGCGGGCTTAAGATCTTTAGGGGGCCCCACATACAAAGCGGTGGCGAAATTTTTAAAGTCAAAAATATTATTTGGACACTAATTTGGCCCCCCTCAAGTGAGGGCCTGGGAGGAATTTCAAACTTGGACACGCCTCCTCCTCTCATAGCTACGCGAAGTAATTTGGTGGCTTTAAAAGTAATTGAAAATTATTAAATAAACACAGAAAGAATACAATTACACAATTATTTATTTAAAAATAACCCTATTTGTTTCTAAAGGAAAAAAAACTAACACTTATACCGACATATCGTGCAGATGTCTTAACCTTCAACAAAAATTAACTTTTCGTGCTTTGATGGAAGCAAAGTCTGAAATAAATTGTGAATAATCCAGAGACTGGACGATATCTCGTCTGAAGGATATCATGACCAAACTGTTCAGAAGTTCTTATACCATAGTAGTTCTCAAATATTTTTTTTTAAAATCATTTATTTCAAATTGGAATTACTTCTTTCCTCCGATGCACAGTAATCGGAATTTTCCATGCAACAGCAGTATTCAAACCCTGATCCTAAATAAAATGTAAAGCACCAAGAGAAGGCTAAACAGTATCTGTAACAATGTTGGAAAATGTTTTCAAATCAATGCATAGGTGAGCGCAATATTCAAATCCATGCATCATTTCATCAAATCATATTGGTTAAATTATGCAATGTTTTTTGACGTTGTCCAGAAATCCAAAAAGACAAAATGGGCGTTCCATTTGCTCAAAACGTGCAGTCAATAATATAACTGCTTGAGTTAACAAAACATAAAAATGTCCACTCGATATTTTTCTTTTGAATACATCAATGATTCATCTATGTGTTCATTGTTTAACTCTTTGTGCATTTTCCATCATCTCAAGCTTGTGACAGCTTGAAATATAATTTCATCTGGTCCATCTCTAATTCTTGAAAAAATGTTCGGGCTGACATGTGAACGGATACAAATCCATTTTCTTTGTATTTGTCATGAACTCGATTAAACTTTTTCTATACATTACAGTGCAATGTAAAACTTCATTGTCTTTAGATTGCATCAGTTTTCAGATTCATTTGAAACAATAAATCGTACCAGAAGACTAGAGTTACAAGAATATTTTTTTTAGTTGTTTAGCAATTCCAGTTGGTTTGGTCCTTGCTTTAGGATCGTTGACATCTTTAGACTCTTTCAAAAATGCATCTTACACTGCTGCTGTTTTATAACGAACATCTTTAACAGTATTGATTCTGCATTCCAAGCGCGTATCGGAAATAGGCTTTACGTCGAGTTTTTTTTTTTTTACATGAGTAAACTGTATTTGCACATATGAGGGGTTTTTCATTCTCTTCCAACGAATGAAGATTTGCAGAATAAAGACATTTAAAAGCATCGAATAACTGCATTTTTATATGAAATTTTTAATTCAATGTGCTCAAAGTTATGGAATTATTTCATAAATTTTCAAATTTGAAGAAATAATAAAAACTGAAACATATCAAAATAAATGAAAAAAAATTAGACATGCCAGACTACTGAAATAATTTTATATTTTATTTTTGTTTGCTGTTTTCGTTGCTAATTTCTGAAAACAAAACCAAAAAATGTATACTTTGAGAAATCAGTGAAGTTTCAGCTTAATTTTGACAAACATTTTCATTGGAAAACAATTTTTTAACATCCAAACCCATGGCTAGAGTCGTTTTTAGCGCATTTTCGAGAAGTCGAATGCGCTATTGCACCCGTTTTGTCCGTCCGTCCGTATGTCATCACCCTAGATCTCAGCAACCATAAGTCCTAGACCCATGATGTATATATGTTTTTTGTATGTCCTGACCTGCCATTTGTGCATCAACACTCAGTTACTCGATCCGTTAAAAAAACCCGTTAAAACTACCAAAAAACATTGCGAATCGAGAGATAACACTGGCGCAGGCAACGGCCGCCATTGCCGGAAGTCTTAGTATTATCAAAAGTATTAGTTTTTTTTTTGTTGACGTCATTAGAATATGTGTAAAAGTTTAGAGAGTTTTACGTTTGTGGTGACTTCAATCAAGATCTTAGCGGCCCAGGGGCAGAAATTGAAAACTTTTTCGAAACAAGCTTCAACATTCAACTACTTTCACCAAGATTGGCAACTACGATCTATCAAACAACAATTGACGGAGTATTTGGGCGATTAGCTGATTACAATTTAGAATGTTTCATTTATGAGTCCTATTTCAGTGACCACAAACCACTTGTAGTTAGATTAAAGAGAAAATAAAAAAATTTAAAATTTAAAGAAATGACTTTTAAATAAAAAAATTTTTTCAGGTATATTCATTACACAAGAAAATTCATAAAAATATGTCTAAAATCTAAACACAATTACTGATAACTACATAATGCTGATATCTAACATAAGTACTGATACATAATACGAAAATGCGCTAACACGTCCTGAGTTCCATAAGGGACCAGGCTTAACATGATTTTTTTTCTTGCAACTACTACTTACAATAGGATTTAACATTTAAATGTTACATGTTTACTGCTTTAAAACGTTTGATATTCAACAGTTTTATATTTTGCGTAAATTTAGGTTACACGTTTGTCAATCATGTGAAAATGTGTCTGGGCGGATGAATTTACTTTTTAAAATGGCACTTTAGAAAAATAATGAGCAGGTAAAGGTACACTGATTGGGTTGTTCTGGTTGTTTTGACCTTGGTCGTATTTTGCTCGTTAAATGTATAGCATACAAAATATTAAACAGATCGTGTAATGAAAACAATAAATTTGAGCTTTATTTTAAAACGAACATGACAGTAAACGTTTCGGCCTTCAGTAGTAAAATAAATATAAAATATGTGTTAGTTTTAAAAATAGAGCTTAAATTTATTGTTTTCATAACACAATTTGTTTGTGTCTTTTATTTAAAATTTTATCGCTGTCCTATTTTATATGATATATTAATTTTAAATATACACATTTTTATATGATTCCGGGGCAAGGTCCCCAATAATTGGAGGGCTGCCAAGTCTTTCTATGGCTGAGGCCAGCCCTGATTGGTGTGATTAAACATAAATGTAAACGTTATTAATAGACTTAGACATTTGTAAATAATTGAGAATGCGTTCATTAGCTTATATAGATGAAAACAATTTTTTTATTAATAATGCATTACTTTATACCTATGGCTATAAAATAGCTGAAAAGTTTAATGAAGTCCAGACGAGCAAAAACAATAAAGATAGGCACATCAAGTACTTAACAATTTAAAAGCACACAATAGAAG
This sequence comes from Radix auricularia, assembly GCA_002072015.1. Taxonomy (NCBI): domain Eukaryota; kingdom Metazoa; phylum Mollusca; class Gastropoda; family Lymnaeidae; genus Radix; species Radix auricularia. The sequence continues at coordinate 93,082 of MUZC01000526.1, read as the reverse complement.
AGCAGGGACAAGTCAGGAGTGACAGTTAATCAAACATAGCAAAATCTACAGCAACCTAAAGTTGTGAAATTTAGCTCTAACCATTTTGAGCAAACGTACCCAATTTTTATATTCATCTATTATCAATATACATATATTGGGTGGCATATAAAATTGTGAAGAGTTTTAGAGGGTCTGTTTATTTATTTTAACTAAAATACGTTCTCTTAATCGATCGACCAGGCGACTGGATGTCGTATTTATGTAAATTTTATTGCACTTCTTGTAAACTATTGCAAAATCACTTTGCGAATTATGCAACTTTATTGAAAGACAAAGTGAAATTCTATCAACATCTTTTTTATAGGAATGGTAGGTAAGTGTTGTTCAACTCTAATTACAACACTACGTTCTTTCCTAACAATCATAAGACGTACCTGTAGAATGCTGCCTAACTGAGATGCTACATAAGTCAGTGCTAGACATATCAACCCAAATATCAAGGCTGTGAATTGGAAAAAAATTAATTGAATCGTAAAACAATATGTAACTTTTTAATAACTTCATACCGGTATAACAAAAGTGGCTAAATAAAAAAAGGGAATCAATAATATATATATATATATCGTTGTTGTCTCCCTTTGTTAAATGAAATCTATTGTTTACAGTTCCTGTGATCTACAGGATTTTGTTTTCACTCACCAAATATTTGCGATAACAGACGTGCCCTGGATTCTCTTAAATTTGAACTGAAATAAGCCCTCACCACGTCCTCCAGCATGCACGCTGATATAGAATTTAAACCAGAGGAGATTGTGCTGTAGAGATAGGTTTATAGTTAAATTAATGCTTAGAGATTTCGTTGAGGATTTAGAAAGTATAAATTATGGTAGGCCTACAGTTATCATTACGCGAGGTAAATAAATGTTTTAAATTGAAATTTTGTACAGAAGAGTTTCAATTATATTTCAAAAATATAAATATTGATTATTATTTTGCCATCCGCAACTGACAATATATTACCAAGAACACTTATGGGGCCAATATAAGTAATATAACCTGACAAAAAGACAACACAGCTAAATGAAAACACGGCTTATAGTAAAAAAACAACATATCGAACTAATTACACAGATCTAACTAATTGCACAGATGTCATTTAGAACAACAGACCTAAGTAACAATTTAGAACTATAGATCGTAGATTTAATATTACACATATCGATCTGACTTCACAGGTCCATCTGAGAACAAAGAACTAAGTAACAATATAGAACTATTAGATCGTATAGATAATATTAAACAGATATAATTGACTTCACAGATATTTCTACTCATGGAGGGGACTCAATTTAAAAACACAACAAAAAAGAAACAACAACAAAAAAAAAAAACACAACAACAGCAACTTTAAACAAGTAATTTGCAAGAGGTAACTATCGTGTGAACAACCTCAAAAGGCAATAAAACTTAGTAATGTCCCCTCGTATTAGCTAATTCGTCAGCGCAGGGAACTGGTGACAGACTCCAAAAGGAGTGGGCACAGCTGGGGACAGTTAAAGAATTTGGAACAAGACCGGAGTGCCCGAAGAGCCTTTGTTCGTGGCCTATGCCCCAGATGGGACGACAGTCAATGAATATCTCCTCACATATCATGCCTGTAGTTTTACCTGAGCGCTCCACTAAAAAGCCCTGCCACAAAAAGACCTGGCAGTCCAATGACGTCACCCAACACATCCATAACAAACAAGGGAATGATCTGTAAGTGAATGGTAATTTTATAATTTATATTGCAATCGTAACTTTTCAATGATGTAAATATTAAAAATAATATATTTAAATACATATAATAATAATGCCAAAAATCTTTATTTCCCAATAAAATATTCAATAAACTTTTAAATTAAAACTAATTTTAAAACGATAATGTACCAATCGTCAACTTGTGTCATGTCCACTTTTAGCGTAATGTAAATGTGTACTCAGTAATGCGTGACGTATTAATACGATTAGCTCTCCTAGTTGTTATACGAGACTGTGACCCACTTTATTGAAATGTGCTTATATTTCTGTTATTGCTAGTTAAAAAATTACCTTTCCTAATCAGCAGATTATTTATGTCACTCACCTGGTTGCTGTCAGTGACAAAGCCTGGCTTTAGAGGATCACAGTTCTCGTAGAAGGCTGACATGTAGATGCCAATGAAGCAGCAGAGATAGAGAATGAGACAAAGGCCTGGGAAGTTAAACCACATGGCGCTAAAAATAAAGGGAAACAATGTACAGCAAGAAAGTGCTTTAGAGCATTGCACAACAAGAACATGTTTTGGAGCTATGCACAACAAGAACATGTTCTGGATCAATTTACAAGAAGAAAGTGTTTCGGGGCAAGTACAAGGACAAAGTATTTTGGAGCAATGTACAAGGAGAAAGTATCTTTTTTAATCAATATATAAGACGAAAGTGTTTTGGAGCAATGTACAGCAAGAAATTTTTGGAGCAATCAAAAACAAGAAAGTTCAAGAGCAATGAACTACAAGAAAAGAAATGCTTTGCAGCAACATAAAGAGAAAACATTTTTTTTAAACCGCATAAAGTGAAACGTGTTTTTTTTTAAATTCCTTTTATTAACTTCACCGCATTGTCTGTCTTAGGCGGGCGAGCGGAAAACAAAAGTAAAAAATGACCAAATTCACGTAATGTTATCGAGCTGGAAATACATATACTTGTGTCACCAATGCATTGTATCAGCATTTCAGATAGACTGAATGTACCGTAATTGAATTAATGCACTTTTAGTTAATATCTATGTATCTCTTAGTCAGTCTGCTATTGTTTACCTCCACGTGTTACTGGAGTACAGTCCAGTCATCGATGACCACCCACCCCCCACCCCCACCCCCCGTTTTACTGCAAGGAGAGTTCAGTCACGTTCAGTCCTTGCGCAGTGCGTATTATATTATATTTAACATAAGCATTACTTTTAGTTCGTCTAATATATAAGGGATTTATAGTCAAAAGCTTTGTTTTTTGCGGGTTGTTTAATTAAATCACTTATAATAACTTCACCGGCTTGTCGTTCAGTCAGTCGTCATTTCTTGGCCCCACGGTAAAGCAAAAGTACAAAATGGCCCACTTTCTATGATCCTATTGAGCTGAAATTTTACACATATACTTTTGTCATCCAGCAATGCATTGTGTCAAAATTTCAGATTGATCAAATACTGTAATTGAATTAATGATTTTTTAAATGTATCTCTATATAGCATGTTTAGCCCTCTGTTATAGTCCACGGGACACTGGAGTTTCACAACAGTCCTCGATGTCGCAGGGGTCTGTCATGGTCTGTCGCGCGGGTATATTATTGAACATTATCAATACTTTTAGTTATGTCTAAAATATAAGAGATTTATAGACAAAAACGTAATTTTTAAGGGTTGTTTTTATTTGAAAGAATAAAATAAATCTATAAATTAATGAATATCTAGAACGATTTCCCTGGAATAAAAAAACGCAAATTCTTTGTTGGAATTTGGGTTTAAATACCCATTCGAGTTTTTATTACTTGTTTGAAAATAATAAATGGGCTTTGCAATGTTGTATCTGCAATAAAAACTGAGATAAAGATTTCTATTAGCTTTTTTTCATTGAGATATATCTTATCTTATCTCTTACATTACTGACGTTACTTCTATATATTGCGCTCTAGTTCCCGAGTATCATACACTTACTACTTGGCCTTGGTCAGCGTGGGACATGTGACTGCCCTCTGCACTTGGGCCTGGTTGACACCGAAGATGGCCACCCATGTGAAGTATCCCCCAATGGTCAGTGACCAGACAGTGTGTCTCACTGACGGATCTAGGTCAAAGCTGTAGAAAGACAAAGCTAAACAAAATTAGATTGGAAGATGAAACCAAGCGTTTGTCCTATATTACTTTGTTATTTCCTAATTATTTGTTTTATGTTTACCATTTCCTTCTCTATCTTATCAATGTTAATTTTCTTCTTTAACCTCCTGTTGAAACTGACTTTCGACATTTAATTTTATGGTTTCAATTTTTTCATTTCAATTTCTCCATTGAAATAGTTCATATCAAGAAGCTGAAGTCCTTCACATACCGATGACCGTGCGTTGCCAACTTGATTTCAAGTAACTTATGAATTAAGACTCCTTTGATAAGTGATATCCCTCTCAGTCGCTACCAAATCGGAACGCGTCCGCTCATCCTTGTCATGCTCAACTATCTATAATAATAAAAGGCGGTTGTCTGTTCGGTCATTGATAGTGATTGGTCCCTCAAACTCCTACAGAATCCTACAGCCAATTACTAGCGGAGAAAAATTCAATGTCATTTAAGGATTGAACAAATTTACGCGGACGTTCAAAATGAGATTTTTGACATCAATCAGTACTGTATGCCCATCTTGAAGTGGTCCACTCCTGCTAATCACTCCTAGATAACATGTCCCCGAAACCACGGCGGAACGTCCTTGGAGAGGTTTTGTTGCTCGTATGAATATTATGATAACTCGTCCATTCTACACCCCTTCTTTTTACGTCAACATATAAATCTCCTTCAAACAATAGAGCGTAAATCACATCAAAGGCGCTTGTGATATCTCTGAAATTTTGAACAAAGATAAATAACAGTCCTTTTTATTAGATTTCGTTTTGCAGAGCCACGACTCGTCTCTTATATTATGTTGTGTTTCGTTAAGAATTCAGTGAACCTCTTTGTCTCCCTTTCATTGAGTTTTATCTTATTGTTAAGACAGACAAAACGTTTGTATCATCTCTTATACGAGCAGACTTTATTTCTTGACATTTTTTTAGTGAAAACTTGAAATATCAGGATAGATGAAAATTGAGATAAGAGGAAACATGTAGGAGAAATAAGGAGACAAGGCGTTGGTAACGTGAAAGCAGAGAAGAGAGAACAAGTCGTCTACTCTAACTTATCTATCACTTGACTTAGTAAGTGCTCTAATTTTTCTTATGCTTAACTATAGTAAATACACTGATATCTATATTACTTGATTATCCCGTAAGTGTAGTCATTTCTGCAGCAATCTTACTTATAATATTCCAGTCTGTTTGTCCTGTTGAGTGACTTCCATGTCTCCCCCAACCCTCCAGTGACAATGTCTCCCTTGATCAAGATGGCTAACAGGCTGGCAACCATCATCAGGACCTGGAAGCTGTCTGTCCATAGCACAGCTTTCATTCCTCCCTGTCAATAGACACACATGTATGTTGTATGTAATGGGTCGGGAAACATTTGTCTAAGAGAGCCATAAACACCACATATTTTGAAGGAAAAAAAAGTAATTCTTTGAGAGCCATACATTATTTTCAAACTAAAATTTCAAGTAAATGTGTGCATTTAGTGTAATGTCACCGCTAAAGATACACAAATTATGTCTCTGAATTCTTTTAAATAACACTGTTGTGCTGTTAAGTTTTTATATTCATTTAATATATAGATCAAAGGAGTCTGAATAAACTTTTTTTTTTATAATTGAGCATTCGTCTCAGAGCTAGATGCAGCCATCATTAGAGCCACATTAGGCTCGCGGGGTATGGTTTCCCGACACCCGTTATATGTAGTTTTGGCAATTGCCTGTTCATAGCACAGCCTTAATTCCTGCCTGCCAATAAATACTCATGTGTGTTATTGGTTTTGTTAGCTTATTTTCTGTCAATAAAACAGCTTTCATTCATCGCTGTCAAAAGACACACATTGATGTTAGATATTATTTTTGATTTATATTTGTTTTTGTTTTTTTAATGTGACCAGGAACTAAGTTATTACATATGATAAGAATTCAATTATTGGTCTACAGCGAGACGCCTTAAATATTGTTTTGAATTCAAGAAGAGCAACAATGTAAATTATTTGTATGTGTTAGGTATCAGCTGGTTATTTCCCTTCGTTTACAAAGTTCACAATATTTTTATATATATTTCACGTAAACGACCATGTGCAAATGAGCCTGAAGAATGACCCTCGCTGGGGTTAAAAATTTACAGTTGGCAAGCATGGTCGGGTGAAAAGAAACAAAGGAGGGTGGGTGTCAACAAAGCTTCTTGCGTTCACTAGCGTTTTTTTTCTCCACATAATAACATGATATTCGTAAAGTAATGGTTATCACATCCGCCTTGCACGTGGAAAGTCATGTATCATGACAAGCCCTAGAGTCGGAAAACCACAGTTTATGGTTGGCAAGGGATGGCAGTAACGCTGAAGGGCAGGTAAAAACAACCGCTGTGCTCATGTCTCCACGTTTACTCTCTTTTTTTCCGTTACTTCATGCTGCTGTGTGTGTCCATTCTATGATTCCTACCCCATTCTATGCACTATCTATGATGAGCAAGTCTGCGGCGTATGCTATGCAGCAGGTCACCTTGTAGATTATATTTTACTTAATTTCTGAATGTTTATTGAAAATTATACGAAACAATATTTTAAGCTAGCATTTACTATTTAGTTTGTTTACCTGCTTAATATATTTACAAATTCCGTTGTGTAAGTTGTGTAGAGATACCATCTAGTACTTACAAACGCTGTGTAGAGCTACCATCTAGTACTTACAAACGCTGTGTAGAGTTACCATCTAGTACTTACAAACGCTGTGTAGAGCAACTATCAAGTTCTTACAAACGCTGTGTAGAGCTACCATCTAGTACTTACAAACGCTGTGTAGAGCTACTATCTAGTACTTACAAACGCTGTGTAGAGCAAACATCTAGTACTTACAAACGCTGTGTAGAGAGTGCAGACGATTCCCACTGAGACGACGGAACCCCATAATGTGAAGCCAGTAACTGGAAACCAACGTGTACACTATTACTATAGGCATACAAAGGTGTTAATTTTAAACAACTGCAAATATCCAATTGTGTATTAATATTACTAGTAAAAGAACAGAAATAAATTTTCGAAATAATATGAGAATTACCAAAATGGTAATTGATACAGAGGAAATACGAAAATTGGTGAACTGTAACTTTGAATTGTAAACTTGCAAATTGAAAACATAAAATTGTAGCCGAGAAAGTTAACTGATACAATTGAAATTTGTGATTGATTCAATGTTCAATGCTATTGATAGAACATGATGGATTAGTAGCTGGTGATAGATCAAAATAATTGTAAACATTGTTGGACAGTCCTCTACTCACCAGCATTCAGTGCCAGGCTTGGGGCGTACAAGACTATCGCCATGTAGAGAATCTAGTAGGAAATAATCATAACATGTTTCAATAGAAAAGATCGATGCAGGCGGGTGTTCAAATTTAAAATTGGAATGTAAATTGCGTTTGTCAGAGAAAGGCCGTCAATGAACATCAGCCGACAAGAAGATTTACACTCAAAATATTTGTTAATTTCCAAGTTATAAGTATGATTTTTTAAAAATCTTTCCAGCTTGCAATTTAACGAAGAGTCCATTTTTCATAATACTATGGGACATCAAACATAACATTTTAAATTCACATTTCATATTTCATTGGACATCAGAATTTTAAAAAAAATGAGTTCATATTTTAGATTTTTATGGACCTCCAACAAAAAAGCTAATACTCATACTTCAGACGTCTAGATGTGCACTTACCATCTGGAGTGTAAACGTCATTGATGCCGCTGTGCGTACACCACGTGAGAACCGCCTCTCCAGGTACTGAAAATATAAGGGATATTCCATGTTGTATTATAGGTTTTCATGTAAGTACTAAAGGTATGTCATAGATTTTAATGCTAGTTCTAATCTTAGTTCTGAAATATATTGCAAAATTGAAAGGTTTGATAAAAGGAAAAAAGTAGTGTTGCCTTGAGATACGAATGCTTCAAGATACGAAAAATCCAAGATGCGAAACAGCGCAGCTGACAACAATGGAATAGTGTGACTGAAAATGTTAAAACAGGTAATATTGCCGCGCAATTCAATGACATTGGACTGACTCATCTTAGAAAAATTATAAAATGCAGACTAAACAACAAGTCTTGGTTCAATATTTTGCTAAGAGACCAACAGTGTTCAAAGATATTGATGGAGTGAGACGAAGAAAATGAAAGATGAAACAACAAATTAGAAAGTGCAAAACAAAACAAACATTAAAAATAAATGCTTTCTGACATGCGTTTTCCCCCACCCACCCCCCACCACTTTCTCCGACACTTTACCACATCGCGTCACTTGAAAGGTAAGGGTTCACATTTGTATTTTTTTTTTCGTTTATTATATTTTCATTGTTTTATTCTTTTTTTAAAATTAATATTGTTCACATTTAATACTACTTTGTTTTCAATGCTCAATGTTGTTTCTGTGGGACTTGGAACAGATTAGTATTTTACTTGTAAAAATATGTTGGAGATACGAAAAATCCAAACTACGAAAGCCACCCCGGAATGGGTTAATTTTGTATCTCAAGGTACCACTGCATATTGGTTTGTAGGCGATGTTAATCATGGCACTAAATTATATTGGCCTAAAAGAGGTCTTAATGTGTTACTAATAGAGGTTTTAATGACGTTTAAATGTTTTTAGGTCTCGTTACACAAATAACTTATATCTAAATCAAAATTTTAATTTTAAAATATTTCCTATGTAAAGCATCATCATTAACTGTAAACACTGACTTCAATTGATTTTTCCACACCATTATGAAAATTGTCTTGAATCTATTACATGTTAAGTAATATAAAACCATTATATAATACTTATGATGTGAATCCTTGAGGATATTTTAAAATCTTTTACTTTTATATTATTAACTAGATTGTGCCGGGGCGCCGTGGCGCCTGCGGCTTCCCTTTTTTTTGGGCGCCTACGGCGCCAACCTTTTTTAAAAGACCAACTAACTTGTCCTTTTTTGATATATACGAAATATTAAACTTTCTGAAATGTACGCAAAGTATTTAATAATAGGGGTTGTATTTTGCGCACCGATGCACACCAAACAATGACGTCATCATATTAAATATTTTTACAGCGCTCATCAACACACGATTTTTCAACTAAACTAACTGCTGTAGACTGTCGTACATCGCTCCTCAGCGTTCCAGATCCAGTGACTTGGACTATTATATTTTTAGCGCATTTTCGAGAAGTCGAATGCGCTATTGCGCCCGTTTTGTCCGTCCGTCCGTCCGTCATCACCCTTGATCTCAGCATCCATAAGTCCTAGACCCATGAGGTATATATGTTTTTTGTATGTCCTGACCTGCCATTTGTGCATCAACACTCAGTTACACGATCCGTTAAAAAACACCGTTAAAACTACCAAAAAATATTTCGAATCGAGAGGTAACACTAGCGCAGGGAACGGCCACCATTGCCGGAAGTCGAATACATAGTTTTTCAAGCATTGAAGAGTGGTGCGAAAGCGTGCAAAAGAATTAGTTTTTTTTTTTAGTTGACGTCATTAGAATATGTGTAAAAGTTTAGAGAGTTTTACGTCATCATTTGTGGTGACTTTTAGTTAGATTAAAGAGAAAATAAAATTTTTTAAAATGTAAAGAAATGACTTTTAAATAAAAAAAATGTCAGGTATATTCATTACACAAGAAAATTCATAAAAATATGTCTAAAATCTAAACACAATTACTGATAACTACATAATGCTGATATCTAACATAAGTACTGATACATAATACGAAAATGCGCTAACACGTCCTGAGTTCCAATAGGGACCAGGCTTAACATGATTTTTTATATTAACTTGTGCGTGCGTGCTTGCCGAAAAAAACTTTGGATCGATTTTTAACCAACTTCCTTGTAAGCTAGCGAGCTGAAATTTTGCAGGCAGACTCGTGCGAATGATAAAAATAAAGTACTACAATTTCAGATCGATCAAATGTACAGAAATTGAATTATTGAATTATCCTATTATTTTATTTATCTCTATGTATTATGTTAATTTTTTAGATAACAGTGTCGTGGTGCGTATTATGTTCAATAACCTTTCCTGTCGCGTAATAAGGTGTGCATTATATTGACAATGAATACTTTTTAAAAAATATATTCACGATCGGTGCGCATTATATTAAACACGTTTTACGAGATACAACTAGAATTTTGTATTTTCGGATTGTTTTGCCCTGCGTAATATAATGAACATCCTTATAGTTATGTCTTGTATAAAAAGGATTTACATTAAAAACTTTTTACGGGTTTTTTTATTATTCTTAAATTTACTCGTAAAATGAGTTTTATAATTGCATTCTTTATAAGATTGTATCATGCAAGTAGTAGCTTATCTTATCAATTACATTCGCTCCTTTTATACAGAAGATGTTTGCGTTCTTCACCTGTGCATGAATTGTGTCTAGTCTTTCCTTTTTATAAGAGGATTGACAGTTGGTGGTGTGTTTGTTCTCAAGGATTGGTCATTCAACGCATTGTATTTATTTAGACAAATGTACAATTTTTCTTTAACAATGTGTATATAATTCAATTTAAAAATGAACGAAATTTAGATTTCATTACTCTCTTTTGTTATTCGCCGATTTCAACTTCCCTGAGCTTCGCCCTCAATATTACCCATTTTTCTGGTGAGAACGTCTTATCACTACATGACAGATAACTGCCTCAAATACAAGATTTACCATTGAAGGACTACATTGAAAAGATAACCAACATATAGCGTTATTTCCAAACTATAAAAAAAAAATTATAAAAAAAACAACTTGTATATTGATACCTAAATCCTTAAAAATTTAAATATCTACTCAAATGAAATACTGACGTTAGTCCTGAAAAAACATTGGATGCTTTGAGTAGTGTAAAAAATGGGATTCTATCTATCAGTCCTGTATAGCAGGGATCTCCAAACTACGGCCCGTGGGCCATTTTAGTCCACGAGGCCCTCTCATCCTGCCCCTGGGGACTTTTTATCTTTAAAAAAAGATACTATTTTTAATTGTAGTTAATTAACCACAAAACTTAGTAGTTGAGGGTTAGCAGTTAGCCCGCAAACCGCTGTTTGAAAGTAAATGCAGCCCTATAGCAGAAAAAGGTTGGAGACCCCTACTATATAGGAAAAGACGAGAACTCTATATGAAAATTGTATTTTTAGTTAGCGGTCCATTTCTTTTACAGGGCTGCACGCATCGACGTAACTCATAACCAAGCAAGTCATAAAGAATTTTTTAGTAATTTTAAAAAAAATTATTCTAATATTTCCATTAGAACATTCTCGGGCTTGGTAGACACACAATAAAGAAATAGGACTGCGAAAATTAACTAGTAATTAATAGATTAATCGTTGCAAATTTGATCGATTAAAATAATTTAATACATTAAAATTATAAGAAAAAATTTCTTATCATTAATTTTCTCCAATTTATGAATAATTTTTGTTTAACTTACAAATTTTTCCATGGTCGTATTATTATTATTTATTTAGACTTGCATACGTAAACAAAAAGGCTTTTCTTCCTAATTTCTTGCCTAGCAGAACGAATTTGTTGTGTTACGTCAAAAACTTATGAAATTACCGCGACTTAATCGATTTCGCAAAATTATGAATCGCGACTTTATGGAATCTATATATGCGATATAAAATATAATTAATCCTTTAATTGATTAAATATTTTCCCGATTAATTGAACTATTGTGTTTTTTAAAATCAGTACCAGCATTTAAAAAAATAATAATAAAAATCCCCTTTTGCTTTCGAAGGGCGGGGGAAAGGTAGAAGTCGTAAAGACATGTTTGTTAGAAATCACCTTTCTACTATGGCAGCAAACCCTGGGGAGAAAAGTTGTAAACGTAACAGTTGCAATACTTTGCTTTATGTAATCAAAATAGACAGAAAGTTTGTTGGGAAATTTTTCAACGAATAAAAGTGGTTTTCACTTGCACAAGTCATAAACTGATTTTTCAATTTTTTAAAGAAGATTAATAGTCACCGGTCTACAGTCAGGTGAAGGGATCCTTACAATGAACGGGTGGCAAAGTTGATGGGATTCCACCATTAGACAGTATCAACCAGAGAATTGAGTACGACCAGTAAAAGGAATCAATCAGAGAATGGTGTACAACAAGTAATAGGAATCAATCAGAGAATGGTGTACAACCAGTAAAAGAAATCCATCAGAGAAGGGTGTACAAGCAGTAAAAGGAATAAATCAGTGATTGGTGTACAACCAGTAAAAGGAATCCATCAGAGAATGGTGTACAACCATTAAAAGGAATTCATCAGAGAATGGTGTACAACAAGTAATAGGAATCAATCAGTGAATGGTGTACAAGTAATAGGAGTCATTAAACCAAGTTGTATACAAACAATAATAAAAAATCAACCATAGAACTCGATCCTCTTGAGAGAGAAAGTGATTCACGTGGACTTCGCCGATTTACTGGGAACATAAAGTTTTCTGAATAAGGGATTCAGATAAATAACATGAAAATGATGGATCATTTCACGAAATTATATCAAATTAAGGTCCTGATATAATGGAAAAAACGAATAATAGCGCCAGAAATCGTCCCGTAGGCGAATGAGGTCCGCTTGGAAAACTTTAACTTCGGGAAAAAATAGTATTTTTAGAAAAAAGCGATTGGAAACGAAATATTGACAATGGCAGTTTAAATGTTAACACACACTATTATTAATGTTGACAAATTTTATTATAAATGTAGACAAATGCTTTATATAAATATTGACAATTGTGTATTATAAATGTTGTCACGAGTCATTATAAAAGTTGGCAATGTTATTTTAAATGAATGTACAAAAATATGGATTTATTTTAACCTTGGATTTTTTTTTTAATTAACGTGGCACTTAAAAATTGTATGTTATCTCAAAAGCTGCACAGGTTTTCCGAATTCATCTCCACTCAGTGCCCCGTGTATCAGTAAGTATTGTATTATAGTAATATTTGACAAACAAGACCAAAGTACATTGAAAGTCGCGCAAATATTCCAAGTTCGCCCGCCCTCAATGACAAGTATGGAATACTCTACGAGACACCTGTACAACATAACAAACTAGAACTGAAATAAGTCAAGCTATAGACCATAAGCTGACAAGACGACTTCTTTGCACTTAAAGCCTTATCATATATCGTTATTTTCTCACGAAGTTTGAAGATATTCGTAATGCATCTGATAGACTTTCCGCCGGATCTGTGATATTGTAATGCTGCATAAACGCTTATGTAGCAGTATCTATTTTCAAAGCATTTAGAAACGCCTTTAAATGAACTCCTTTGTAGTTTTTTTTTCTTATTATTATTGTTTTAGTTTCATATTGAGTATTACCCATTATACAATTTTAAACATTGCCTGCACGCATCAGTCTATTCTATGATTAATTCTATTTCAAACCTATTATGTGGGAACGAGGTCATTATTTCTCTTTAGTTATAGAAATACAAATGTCATAAACCAATGACGTCATTACTCAGACAACGACACGCTTAGTCAGCGCATTTAATCAACATGACGTCATGGTCATTTCTTGCACTCATTCTGTTGACAACCAATGTTATGAGAAAGTACTACACCAAATGTAGCCATAATGTATGTTAACGTGCATTAAATTTAGTTCTGAAAACAGACCTTCATTTACATCATTACTTTTGTATCTAGTTAAATAATTTTAAGACATCACTTTTGTTTCTGGATTCGACTGTCATTATGACCTAACGTTTGCTTCTACATTATCATCATTTAAGACCTACATTTTATATCTCATAATCCTACATGTGGAAGAAGATCAGCAGTCCCAAGCCTGCACTCTTCATGGGGCTTCCCGGAAAACCCCCTTAGCTCTTTGCCCCCCTAGGGGACGTAAAAGCTGAGAAGCCCCCCCCCCCCCGGAGAGGTCGCTTCTAGAAGCGGCCATCAGGACGTCCACGACACTAGGTCGAAAATGCCTTTCACTTTATTGACCTCCCGAGGGAGGGGTGGAATTTTTCCTACTTCGACTCGCTATCACTTCGGCGCCACCCCGGCAAAGCTTACGAGTCTCAATGGTTTTGGACCGCAGCTGTGCGGGGGATCATTAACGACCTACCTGTGGTGTAACCCCCTACTAGAAAATGTCCTCAGAGCTAAATCAGACTATTATATAAGACCTAACTCTTGTCTCTACGTCAGGCAAATTTTTAAAATCTACATTTAGTTTCTGCATCACATCTTTACTTATCCCCAAATGTAGAACCCCCACAAGCATCTGTTAGTTGAGGAGACAGTGTATTGTTTATAGCTCATGACCTTTTTAAAAAGTTTGCAATGCGATTTTTATAGAACTAAATCTCAGTCATAAGCTGACCTCGCTTTCCAGTTTGTGTATTTTAAACTGCTGCTCAGAATAATATTTTTTTTTTTAAATTGTTTGTAAAATAAAATAAATAAATCGGGGTGTGTTGAGGACTTGGGTGGTAAGTGACACCGATATCGCACAAACTGCCGTGATAAAAACATTAAGACCGTTCAGGAGAGCCCTTAGATTTGAAGATCTAGTAGTGAGAGAGGCAAGCTTATCTCTAAGATGATTATTACACAACAGTATGATGATCGCTTGAACGTTCCCCAGGGTCCCAGCAATGTTACCTGGACCTGGAATGCTCTGTGTCATATGAACAGTCCATGCCGTCTTGTTTGTGTGACTGTGGAGCGTGCGCATGGTTTATCTATTAATTGATCCATTCAATAATACGTGTTTCTTATTTGGTTTGTACAAACAAGACCTTGAGCGTCGACAGCCCGGGTTTACTCTCATTCACATGAACAACATTCGTTGCGTTGTCAGTGGTTCTAAGATCATTAAAACTCAAGTGCCGTATTCGTATATTATTTCAATATTACTCACCCCTAGTAATAACTAATTAATTTTCAAAGGATAGATACATCAATTTGCATAAAATTGGACATAAAGTGTAACGTGTTTAAACGGGGTGGGGTGATAGCCTTAACTTAACCGTTAGGCCAAACCCTATAACATGATGGAAGACGTTTGAGTCTTTTTATTTGACCCTTTTCTGACAACTTTGTAGAGGCTCTTAAACAACTAAAAATTGCAATATGAACACAGAGATCACTATCTCTAAAATAAACAGTGGATTCACTATCAGAAACGTAAAGACTGACTTCCATATCTAAACATAAACACAAACTCCCGACGTTAAAATATAAACATTAATCTTATTAGAGTGTTTATAAATGTTGACTTTAAAGGAAAGATTATTGGAACTGTGTTTAATAGTAAGACCATGAGAGTTGATTTTACCAACAATACTATAAGAATACTATAAGTGTAAAATTATGTGAGTTGATTTTAATATTAAGACAATAAAAGTTGTTGTTTCTTTTTCAAAGTAAGACTATAAAATATGATAGTGAACTTAGAGTAACGTACAGCGTGTATTATAGACACACCATTTACATTCCACACTATATATTTTTACCATTCGGGACAAAATACTTTGAAGATAGGACCAAATCCATTTCTGTGGAACAAATCACATGACCTTAAACATGGTAATATTGTTTGTTTGGAAATATAGCCCACTTTCTTCCTTACAAAGCGCTTCACTCATGTTAAGTGCGAGTCTAGCATGGACCAGAATTTATCATCTCATTTCTTTAATCTCTATGACGGTCACAGAGAAAAGCCATGGATTTATGATCTGATTTCTGTCAGTCTAAACATGATTCTTGTCAGTGATCATCATGACAAACAACTTGTCCCGTGTTTGTTCAAACTCCGCGTTACTTGTCTCTGTACGTTACAGATAACGCCTTGGATAATTTATTGCTGAACGTTACATTTTTATTCAAACAAGTGTTGAAAGCCTTTATGGACACGATCTCCATCATAATCGAATAAACCAACAAATAATACTACATTAAACGAATCTGTAATATAGCAATCAAAAAACAACCTGACCTAGCACAGCCAAAAATATAAACTGACTTGGAACTACCAAAATCAGCTTGACCCAGAACTACAAAAATCAAACTGACCCAGAAATACTAAATACAACCTCCCAAATAATTGCTAATTACATGTGACCTAGAACTAACTACTAAGTGTTACCCGATCTTTAAATACATGAATTATAACTATCTAATGCCACCTGACTCATGATATCTAATGCCACCTGACTCATGATATCTAATGCCACCTGACTCATGATATCTAATGCCACTTGAATCATGCTATCTAATGCCACCTGACACATGCCATCTAATTCCACCTGACTCATGCTATCTAATGTCACCTGACTCATGCCATCTAATGCCACCTGACTTATGCTAACTAATACTACCTGAAATATAACTACCTAATTCTACCTGACCTATAATTACCCAATATTACCTAATATTACCTGACCTACAATTATCTAATATTACCTGACCTATAATTACCCAATGTTATCTTACCTATAATTACCTACTATTACCTGACCTATAATTACCAAATGCTACGTGACCTATAATTACCTAATATTACCTGACCTACAATTACCAAATATTACCTGACCTACTAAAACCTAATATCACCTGACCTATAATCACCAAATCCTATCTGACCTACAATTACCTAATATTACCTGACCTATAATTACCCAATGCTACCTGACCTAACATTACCTAATATTACCTGACCTATAATTACCTAATATTACCTGACCTATAATTACCTAATATTACCTGACCTATAATTACCTAATATTACCTGACCTATAAGTACTTAATGTTACCTGAACAACAACTAAGTAATTATATCTATTTCAAATATTTCTTAAACTTCACAGCTGTAAACAGCTATTAAAATTCAAACCCTTTGGTTTGCATGTGCGTTTGTTTGTTTGTCTGTACCCGCGACTCGGGTTGGGGGGGGGTGAAAGTTTACTGCCCCAATATTTAATATCAGTCTGTCAGGTTACTGTGACCCAACAAACCTGGTTGTTGTGATAAACGACTATAGTATATTGTTTGCTTGATACATGAGGTGTATACTTGCTTGGGAATATCCCTTTGAAATCCGGTGGCATTCAATTTCCCCCTTTTTTTTTTAAATCGGAGAACAAGAAAGTACATGGGCACTTCTGCTAGTGAAGTAAGGCTATGGCATGTTAGCGTGCACGTTGTGTACAACTTCAAACTGAATGTGTGCGGAAGTCATAGACTTAAAGAGTGTTTCTTTAAAAAATACCAATCATTAGCTGGCTAAAGTTAAGGATTCGTTATTTTTTTTTAACATATCAATAGTATTATAAATTAGTTTACTTATTAAGCCAAGACTTAATAGAAGATAGATAAAGAAAGTAATTTAAAGCATGCATCAGGTAATTTATTATAACTTGTAAAATTAAATTGACAACTAATTTAAACAACAGTCATACAAGATATAAAAACACTTCCCTTGTTCCCTATGCAAGAACAAACAAATCTCCCTTCTTGGTTTGCATCAACTGACCAGGAAAACAAACACACATACCAAACTTAAAACTTTTTTAAAAATATAAGACGAGATAATATGAATAAGCTCAGGGCGCCATAATTTTTTGTCAATAAAGAGGGCGCGTCTGAAAGAAATAAGATAAAAAGCACGATTGTCCTTAACCGGCTACAAAACAAAACAAGACAATTAAATAGCCAGTGATATATTGTGGAACTATGGAGACGGCGATGACAATTGTTGTTGGTCGAGTTATCAGTCAGAAACATATTCTTCACGGTAATTGATAGAAGTAGAAAGTTTTCACTTAGTTTAAGGGGTAGTCCATAAATGCCGTCACGCACGTGGTGGGGGAGGGAGGGGGGATGGGAGGGAGGGTCCACACGTTTGTGACTATGTGTGACGTGGGGGGGATGTTTGAGAAATCTGACGCTACATTAAAACTTATACCTTTAAATAAAAGTTATACTTGAATATATGATTTCGATCAATTTATTTTATGAAGTTTTACATAGCTATAGGTGTGTTAAGATATTAGAGTGCAGCTTTACACTAAATACATACTTAAATGACAAAGAAGTGATTTGAAGCATGCTATTTTTCATAAAGGAAATAAGGATTTTATGGGATGGGGGGGGGGAGACAAAACTTTGTGACGTCATATTGGAGGGGCAATTAAGATTTTGTGACGACGTGTGACGAGGACGAGGGGTGGGTGAAAAATCGGTTAAAATCACGTTACGTCATGTATGTCCTAAGTCGCTGTTTCACTTATGCCTCATGTAGAGATTTTGTCAACGGCAGCCATCTTTGTTTTTCTTTTTATGAGGTCAATGTGTTGTCATAAAACTACTAGATAGGAATACGGTTAAAATCGGAAGATTTCAACTTTCAGACTAAAGACTTAATTGTTGAATCGGCTAGCCTGCAACCAGCTCAGAGAAAATGTCCACGTTATTGTGACTTAATTGATACTTGAAATACTAGTTTTGACGACCATATAATTAAACATAATCTTAGTCATAATAGATAAAGTGAAAATCCTTCTACTGTACAAAGGTTTTGAAATGTGTATGTAGCTTTATGGTGTGAATATAGCTTTATTGTTTTAATGTAGCTTTATAGTGTGAATGTAGCTTTATGGTGTGAATGTAGCTTTATGGTGTGAATGTAGCTTTATTGTGTGAATGTAGCTTTATGGTGTGAGTGTAGCTTTATGGTGTGAATGTAGCTTTATGGTGTGAATGTAGCTCTATGGTGTGAATGTGGCTTTATGGTGTGAATGTAGCTTTATTGTGTGAATGTAGCTTTATAGTGTGAATGTAGCTTTATGGTGTGAATGTAGCTTTATGGTGTGAATGTAGCTTTATTGCGTGAATGTAGCTTTATGGTGTGAGTGTAGCTTTATGGTGTGAATGTAGCTTTATGGTGTGAATGTAGCTCTATGGTGTGAATGTGGCTTTATGGTGTGAATGTAGCTTTATTGTGTGAATGTAGCTTTATGGTTTGAATGTAGCTTTATGGTGTGAATGTAGCTTTATAGTGTGAATGTAGCTTTATGGTGTGAATGTAGCTTTATGGTGTGAATGTAGCTTTATGGTGTGAATGAAGCTTTATGGTGTGAATTGTGCACAGTAGTGCCGCAGAGAAAACATTTTTAACAGAAGAAGTTTGCTAACGTTTTGTTCGAGAAGGCATTCTTAACAGAGAAAGGAACCAATATGAGACTGCCGTCACCTGCTGTAAATAATTCCTTCGTCAACACGAGAACCGCTGTTTATTGACTTGCCTTCAGACGGTTTTTGTTTGTTACTGTAACGTCACGTCGCCGAACAGTTTGTATGATAAGCATGCACTTGTATCTTTGTGTTACCACCGTCTTGCATATGTATTTTGCTCCTAGTCAAGGTCATCTGTCATAGCGTTTTTTTTTTCCTTGATAATTTAAAAATAAATGTTTTGGGCGGATATGAATTGATGAAGATTGGATAAAAGGAAATGAAAGTCTTGAATGACCATAATCATATAAAAGTTTTACCTATCACATAAGCATGAACTAAGATTCGTTCATTTGATACAGCAATCATCAGCTGAGATCCAAACAGAACTCCAAATCGGAAAGTAAAATTTGTTTATTTTAATCTAACTTAATGTTTGCCACACAAACAGCCAAAGCAAAAGATAATTTAGTACGCAGAGCTCTGTAGTTAGCCACGCATTTTATTACCTAAAGTTCCATTTAAAAAACTGTAAAACATGAGCAGCGCCAGGACATGGCAGCATAATAGTGTTGTCAAAGACATGGTACATTCTGGCATATTTTCTAATGACACAGTACTAGAGACATAATGACATATTCGTCGATCACAGAGTAAAGCTCATAGTTCGTGATAACTTCCAGGAACATTTCTTCCCAAACTCTGAATTTTTCCCTGCGTTTTAATGAATTTCTTTTCCCTGCGTTTTAGTGAATTTCTTTTCCCTGCGTTTTAGTGAATTTCAATGACATGATCTTTAATTTTATGTTACTTTCTCAAGTGTTACTGTGTTGTGTAGGGAAATATATCTTGCAATCAAATATCTTCGCCGTACCATGATAACTAGCTACTGAATTTGGAGTTGTTAAATCTCTTAACTTTTGGAAGACTCTGAACATTTTTTCTCATTAATAAAAATACTAGAGTGAAAATTACCATAGTCGAGGGTTTCCAGTCCACATTGCGGTTATAAAAAAACACCTTCTTTGCTAGGTCTGAACTGAATAAACTTCTGAAGAGACGACAACACTTTTTCCCACTGTTCCTGGACAAAGTCCTTTAAGGTATCTACAATTTTAATTGCCAACAAACATACATGTTTGGAAGTTAATGTTTACTTTTAACTTCCACTTGAACAATTCCAATTCTTATGTGTCCATTTTGAGTGGCAGTATATTTTGTGGCAAGCAAGAACGGATGAGCCCCGGTATATTATATAGCAAAACTTGTTCATAATTGCCTTAGCATCTATTGTTAGCAAATATATGGACGTGTGCAACAATCCAAGCAAACAATGGAAAAGTAGGAATTGGGTGAACATTTCTCAATAGTATCCCTTACAAGGAGCTTGCGGGACAGATTGTGTGAACAGGAAAATAGTATAGATTTTAAAAAAAAATAAATAAATAAATAAAAAATAAAAATAAAAAATAAAAAATTACACAACCTTGCGGTTCTTGGTTGTTGGGTCAAAGTTTCCCCAAGTTAACCAAAGAGAATATGGTGAAAGAAGTTTGGCTTTCTCATTAGGATTTTCTTTTGTAGTTCCACCACGCCAACTAATAGTAGCCGTTATCGGGTGCCAACCTGACAAAGGAACCGCTTAGACTCACTGAGTGCCAATCTGACATTTCACCGCTTCGAGTAATGACTCACTGGGTGCCAATCTGACAGGGGAACCGCTTAGAGTCACTGACTCACTGGGTGCCAATCTTATAAGGGAACCGCTTAGAGTCACTGACTCACTGGGTGCCAATTTGACAGGGGAACCGCTTAGAGTCACTGACTCACTGGGTGCCAATCTTATAAGGGAACCGCTTAGAGTCACTGACTCAATGGGTGCCAATCTGATAATGAACCGCTTAGAGTCACTGACTCACTGGGTGCCAATCTGACAGGGGAACCGCTTAGAGTCACTGACTCATTGGGTGCCAATCTTATAAGGGAACCGCTTAGAGTCACTGACTCAATGGGTGCCAATCTGATAATGAACCGCTTAGAGTCACTGACTCACTGGGTGCCAATCTGACATTGAACCACTTAGAGTCACTGACTCACAGGGTGCCAATCTGACATTGAACCGTTTAGAGTCACTGACTCACAGGGTGCCAATCTGATAATGAACCGCTTAGAGTCACTGACTCACAGGGTGCCAATCAGACATTGAACCGCTTAGAGTCACTGACTCACAGGGTGCCAATCTGACAAAGGAAACACTTAGAGTCTCTGAATTCTATTACTTAAGTAGATTAAACCTGATGAATTTTCATGCATGTGTCTTAAAATAAATATATACTCCCACTTCAACCCACTACGAAATCAACATTTTAAATTTGCAATATGATTACATGTAAAAACTTATTTACCTCATAGGCGCTGGTGACTTGGAGTTGGTAGAAGATGGGCATGTACACATGGGCTGCTCCAGCTATCACAAGGAAGTAGCCAACCCCTATCCAAAAATAGATGGTGGTATAGTTGTACATCTCAGCCGGCGTCCCTAGCAACGTGATGGCTGACATAAAACTTGCCAACAGGGAGAGTCCTACAGGTATCGGGCTCATGTTGCGTCCGGCCAGCAAGAAGTTGGACATGCTCTTGTTCTTCCTGTCTTTGAGGGCGTGGTAGAAGCCAATACCAGCCGACACGACGAGGATGGCAGCGAATATGACGTAGTCTAACCAGCTGAACTTTTTCAGTTGTCCCGTGTTGAAACTGTACTCTCCATAGAAGACGGGATCTTTTGTCTCTAGTGTTGGGTAGGTAACAGGAGTTGTGGGGACTGCTGTGCTGGAAGCCATAATGATATCCTCTTTGCGCAGGACTTTTAAATTTAAGTGTTTACTGCTTGAATTTTCAAAGCAATTTTATTGTTTCGAACAATGATATTAATTGTAGCTGGTTCAAAATGGGCTTGATTTATATTTCATGGAAAAACGCAGTTCTAGCTGAAGAAAGGAAACCCTCAACATCCTTATAGTACAGTCAATATGTTGAGGCATGTGAAGCAACAACATTGAAGTAGAGCTTCGATCCTGTATGTGTTATGAAGAAAAGAGCAGACCTGGATCACTGTGGTGGGAAATAGAGGATTTAAAACGTCAACTGGATTTGTTGATTGCAAGGACTGTGCACAAAAATGGAGATGTTAACAACTGATCTATTTGGTCAAAGACTTAAAGTGTTGCATTCACATTTAACGTTCACTTTCTTCATCTCGTGCCATCACTGCAGCGATGTTTGGAATAACCTGATATAAAGAAGGACATAATGATTTAATAACAATAAAATAAAAATAATGAAAACACCATGAAACAACAACAACATAGAAATAATAATAATAATCATTATAGTAATGACTAGCAGTAAATAAGAGTATTAACTTAAAATAAATGAAGTTTTATTTAGATTGCACTTCACGAACTTGAGTTTAAAGGCATTTTTTAAAATAAGTAGCTTCATTTCAGTTAGTATCCCGATTGTTAGTCTAGTTAATAACCATAATCCATTTGTTTAACGCAACCATTAGAAGAGGAATAGTGGTAAACCCTAAGTTTATGAGTATTGCCGATACAAGAAAGTTATCGCATGCAAGGTTGGTAAACGCCGTCATGTAAGGCTGCGTTAGGTAATGGATAGTTTTTGTGTTAGATAAAAATGTGGTTAGCCTTCTTAAAAATGGTGTGGGTTTTTTTATATTTTATATAAGTAGATACCTTGTGAAGAAAAAAATCTTTAGAAATTTCAAATGTAAGTGCTTTGTGAGGACAGAAGAGTCTATTTGGCAAAAGTATTTTAAGACGTATGACCGTATGACGATGGGTCTATTGATAGCATAGTGTCACATTAAACAGTTTAGTACTGGGACAACAAAAGTTATGTAATGTTAAAATTGATAGCAGATAGAATCCAAAATTATAACCTTTATTTAAAACGTATTACATAGGCTTTAGACTGGTAAGAAATGCATGACAAAGACTAACTGGACAGCAGTTAAATGAGATCGAATTGTTTTTAACAAACTTATATTTCTTTATAGAACCAGTTCTTTAAAGATAAAGGCATTTATCAATAAAACCGATATTTAACGCAATATCCCCCATTGGAAAAAATTCAGTTAATATATTTCAAACTTATGTCCTGACTGTTCGAACTTGCACAACCAACTAACTAGTCCCGAACCATACCACACAGAAAAAGGGTCGGGAAACTCTTTTACTGAGAGAGTTACAAACACGTCATATTTTGAAAAGTTATTCTGGGAGGTCCATACATTATGTTTAAAATTAGAAATTTCAGTAAATGTGTGCATTTTTTTTTTGTAAGGGGAAGAGGACGTGATTTGATCAATTTTTACCCCCCCCCCTCGCCCCGTCACACTTCGTCGCAAAAGCTTAGACACCCCCTCAAAAATGACGTCATAAAGCTTTGACACCTCCCTTTAAACCTGTATCTTTTTTTCAAATTAGAATTCTTCAAATAACTTTTTTGTCATTCAAGTAGCTATTTAGTGTAAGGCTGCACTTTAATATTGTAACACGCTTGAAGCCATTTGAAACGTCATTTAATAAATTGTAAGATAGCAACTATTTAATCGGAACTTTTATTTAAAATTGCGCGTTTTGATGTAAAGTCACATTTCCTAAACACCCCCTCCTCTCGTCACGCATCATCACAAATGTGTGACGCCACCCCCATTAAGTGCGTGACGTCACTTCTGGACGACCCTAAATTTCAACACAACTTAAAGTGCAATAAATATGTATCTGAATTCTTTATTACGCTTTTGTTAATCAAAAATGAGTATTTCTAACCATCAATGCGACTTATGGTGCTGCATGGCTTTGCTGATTGCCTTGCAGTATGGTTAATAACGTGGTAAGGTTGAGCATGAAGACATTTTTTAATTCCATTAATATGTAGATCGAGGACGTCTATATAAACATTAAAAAATAATCCAGCATTTGCATGGTTTCCCCACCCTTGACACAAACGGTTCGTGTCTTTTGCAAATATGTTAACAAGGCCCCAAGGATGTCAACGGATCAAAAAACTTCCCGAACAGGTTTACTGGACTTTAAGGATATATTTTTTCAATATTTTTTGTGGATTTCTCGCCAACCATAACATCTCTAGGGTTGAAACAAACGCCAAACCGTAGCTAATGATATTTAGAAGAACGTTAGAGAAGGAAATTTTTAAATTCTCTTTTTCGTTCACCTGCCGTAATTTTTGCAATATTTGCAGATAGCAATAGTTTTGTTTACTTCAGAGTTATTAATTTGAAATGACTTCGAATGTAAATATAATTATTTCCCTTGAATTAAAAAATGTCGTATATTCTTTGTTGAAAATTGCGTTTAAATACTTATTCGAGTTTTTATTACTTGTTTTTCAATGATGCAACAAACTTACATGATTTATTTCAAAGTTATAAAACACAGGGTGAAAACATAAATTGATAATTTATAAAAGATTACCTCGAGGAAGAATTTGAATCAAGTATTGAGGTCTGGGATAAAACACTGATTTCTTAAAGAGACACTTGAGAGAGCTAACAAAGTCGCGTCTACCTACGAATTTATCACATGAGATTCGTCTATTAGACTAGAATCGCTATAATTTCTGCACCAAGTTGCACCAAAATGCACTTTAACTCAAAATGAAACCAAACAACAAACTTAAGAGTCTACCCAAGGGCACAAAACAAAACATTGTTGTTTTTTACGTTGTTGTTTGTTTTGTTTTTTTAAACAGTAAAATTTAAACTGAAATGTTTGCATAGGTCATCTGGTTTGACTTATTAAATGTTGGTTATGTTGGAAATATGTGAAAAAAATTAATACTAAAATGTGTATATGAATATTCAGTAAAGAATATATACATGTACATATTTTATCATTTACAAAATATTATTAACATGAAGAAACTATACAAATTACAATGGAAATAGACACCCATTTACCCAACATCAAAACTGTCAACACAATAATAAGACTCATTTAATTAATTTAGGAACCGTCCATAAAGTACTTCACGCTATTTTTAACTTTTAACGCCCCCTCCCCTCCCCCGTCACAAACTGACACAAATCTCGGACCACCCCCTCCCCCAAGTACGTCTAACTTTCCATCAAACACATTTTTTTTATTATCAAAAGAATTAAAATTTAATTATTTTTTTTGAAACTGTGGCGTCATACATGTCCGGACACCCCCTCCCCTGTCACAAACTGTTACACTTTCTTACACCTTCTCCCCCCTCCACTCTCTGGAGCATGACGTACTTTATGGACGGCACCTTAGGAAATGTTGGACATTTCAGGACACAAACGTTCAATATTATATATTTCACTAGCCACTTTAGACGAAGCAATCATTTAGAACTTTCATTACTTCAGCACAACTATCCATGACCTGTTTATAGTGACAATATCACTCGATTACTTAGCACTTTGATATCTAAATTGTGACAATGTTATAAAAATATTCAGCACAATAGAAGACAATATTATTTTGGTAGCCCAAAATTTTCCAGATACTGAAAATTTAACAGAATCAAAATTTTAATCAGAAATAACGGAATAGAATAGTAAAAAAAAAATTTTTAAACCTTACAATGAACATTGTTTTCCTGGGATCAAAGTGTACTCCTTTTTTTTTTCTACACTAGCTAACATATCTAGCATCTATGGATAACATCTCCAGCTTAATATCTGTCCTTTATTTCTAGCTTACATTGCTAGCTTGCATCTCTAGCATACATCTATAACTTGATTACATCTTTAACTTACATATCTAGCGTTCACCTCTGGCTTACATCGCAATGAGCTTACAAGCTACAACTTCACACAAAACTTATTTTAAAACGTACACATAGTGTTAATCGTGTTATTCCGTTTTTTAAAAACCCGGATGTCCTCTTTCCCACTTTCAAAATAAACTCGTTCACCTAACAATAGAAGGATAATAAACCGAGCCAAATAATAATAAACGTGTCAATAAGATTTTTTTTTCTTAAACGCACTATTATGTAACTTCTTATCTCACCTGCCGTCCGAAATAATTAAATATCTTTCTTCACTTTATATTTCTACTATTCTAAAGAAGTGAAGTTTCGCAACTACATTTTAGGGTAAAGACATGCGTAAGCCCCTAACATTCTTATCTGATCTTATCATATCTGTTCCAGATGCTCCTTCTATACAGAAAATTATTTGTATAGTTTCTTCATATTAGAGTTTTAAATGATGATAAAGTGTTGGCTTTCATGGTTTCCTCAGGCAGCCCATTCCACGCCCGAACACCGGACGAGAAGAAAGAAAACGTGTAGGCCTATGTGTTTGTTCTTGCATACGGAATAAGAAAGGTGTTTTTATCCTTATGTCTATCTATAGCACTTAAGAACTTTCAACGGTAAGAAAATAAATTAAAATTTGAAATTGATTCCTTTTCTTTTATCTTATTTTCAAATTAAAATTAAAATTAAAATGCAAAAGTTAATTGATTGTTAAACATGTGCTCCAGTTTAAAACTGGAATGCTTATTTTTTTCTCAATTTCTGAATAAAATGAAATGGTACACGCGTTCCCAGAAATTACGCCAATATAACACCCAGCACTTCAATGTACAACAAAACAACAGACATTATCTGCCACCGTGGCCTCAGGCAGCAAATTTAACCAAATAAATTTTTGTCATTTTAGGTTTCATTAGTAATTCCCCTAGATCTTTTTAGTAGGCAGCTGTGAAGTCACATTTCTTGCGTCACGTCTGCATTCCCAATGATGACGTCACGAAGGTCAGCCATCAGGATGTTACTTCCAGTGACATTCGTGTCATTAACGTACGTCTCATTACAGGGGGCAAGTAAAATTAGAGCAATTGTAAATGTAGCTGAAAACGGCAACCAGTGTGAAACAATTCTGCTTGATGGCCTAAAGCTCGGGTCTCAAACTCCGATGAAGGCCTGAGCCATTTTTTTCACTTAAGAGATGTTTCAATTGCTGCAAATCCCCCCCCCCCAAAAAAAAAAAAAAAAAAAAAAAAAAAAAACCAACCCGACCCTAGAAAATTATTTTTTTAAAATACGTTATACACTTTAACTAATTGTACTATGTATCACTGATATTACAGTGAGCTTAATTTACTCGCTTAACTTTAATAAGTTTTTATTTCCGTAAGAGTGTTACGTATAATAATTTAACAGTAAAATTTGATGTGTAGCTATGGTATCTTCATAGATAGTCCTTTTTTTTTTGTGAGCTCACTGGCGGACCACAAAAATCCCCTTACATGCAGATATTATATGCGGATTAAATGCTAAAAATTGATTTCGACTGGAAAAAGCATAAAATTCTAAAGAAACGCTTTTCGAGCATGCCATATGGATAGTATAAAAATATATTATCGGTTTAAAGGAAAATAATGTACATATTTGTCTTTTAGCATCTAAGAAAAAAGGAAAACTCCCCTAAATCTTTGAGCACAATATTTTTAAAGAATAATTTATTGCTTATGTTTTTGCATTCATGATTAAGTTATTTTAGTCTAATCCTTATAACTAAATTAAAATTAAGTATAAAGATACCCGTTGTAAATATTTACGCTTCAATTAAGGCTGTACCGAAATCAAATAATTATTTTTGAAATCCGACCGGAGCCGAATTTGTAGAAATGCCTGGTTTTCGGATTTATCGGATCAGGAGCCAAAATCCGGTACACCCCTAGTTTCCATTGTCCAGTGTCTTGTTCCTGTCAAGCAATGCTAACATGACTTATTTTCACTTAATAGTCTTACCTTTTGTCCTATCCCAAATAAGTCCTACCATTCGTTTGACATAAATAAATCCTACTTTGCGTCATATCACATCGGTGTCTAGTAACCTGTTCTATCTTTGCTATTCCCTGGTTAGTCCCGCCTCATAGATACAACCTGAGTGTTCACTGGACACGGCCTTGGCGGTGGGCCCTAGTTTAAGTTCATGCCGAGTTTTGTTTGAACTGTCAACAATTTCTTCACTGGTGTCCACGCCAGACTTACGTGCCGCGGGCAGTTGGGGGGGGGGGGGGCTGTAGTTGCCGTTACGTGGGCGGGGACATTGCCAGTGGAACAGCCGCACAAATTTTTACCTTGACTTCGCAGGATGATAATAACAGAATATGGTGGCGTAACCTGAATGATGTAAAGCAAAGCCGTCCGTGCGATGCTATACTATATACGAGTGTGTGTCCCCCCTCTGCAGACGAAAATCCACGATTTCTTTTAAAAGTATTTTTTTTTTCTTTTTATCACAGTCAAACCTTCTACACCAAATTAAAGCAGCGCCCTGGAGTATGAATATAAATCAGATCGTCTGACCTTGTGAAGAGTTTAAGTATTTAAAACATTCTGACAACTAGTTTGTTAAATTTTCTCTCGTAAAATAGCTCCCCTCTGCTACTGAACACCAATAAATCTATTTAAAAATAATAGCGTCCTAAAAACGAAATTTAAAGCAAATCTTTTGTCATTGTGAGAAGACTGAATAGCTGAAACATTTTTTAACAACTAGTTTGTTAGATAGTCTTTCGTTAATCTTCTGCTTTAACACCTCAACAAATCGTTTTTTAATCGCCCTAAACAGGTATATTAATCAAACTATGCGTCACCGATTTAGTGTTGCAGTAGCCGAAACTAATGTCTGCGGATAGTTCGACAATGGAACAACGTCTCGTGAAATGAAGAATCGCATTCAGGAGCGTTCAGGAGACACAGCGAACTTACAAGCTGGAACGCCTTTAAAGCAATTTCAAATGTTAACTTGTTGAAAGGTCAGCTATGCTCATTTTAGACACTACTCTCTTAGGTCTAGAATTGAGGTCAAGACTTAAACTTCGGGTAAAGTTAATGTGCGGAGCAGAGTTCTCCGACTTGGACCGACAGCCATCACGTCTTGTTGTTTGTGAGAAGGAAATACAGGAAAGCTATCATTGTCAGGAGATGCGTGTAAAGTATATCAATGGGGATGGAGGAGCGCTGGATAATCAATTTTTAATAACGCTAGAATCGATCATGTTGTGAAACTTTTCCTATAATAACAAATGTTATCACCTCATAATTATTAAAGTTTATTTAGAAATTTATTGCTTGAACTTGAGTTTAATAATTTAAGTTTTCTTTATAATCTGGCTCTTAGAGGGGGGTCTTGGCATTGTGAAGTCATATTGGAAGAGGATTCTAAGTTTTCGATTCGAAGTGTCACGAGGGGGGAGGGGGAATGGTAAAAATCAGCCAAATTTGTGTGGCATCATATATATATTTATTAAGTTCAAATGTAAAGGTTGTTTCTCAAACATTATTCATTACAATATTTGACAATTTTTTTTAAAATTTGGTAGTGGTACCTAGACAACAATATGAATGCACACTGTAAAAATAACTTGGCAAACCACTGTGAAAACGTATCTAAATACATGATGTGACGTCAATAAACATTTAAATTAGATAAATATAATTATTTTGATATTATGAAAAAGTCACCTGTCTTGTTAAAAAATTAATTTAACGTAAGTCTAAACGCAAAAACATTACATTTCCTTTGCTTGCAATTGCGTAGCTATGGGAGGGGGGGCAAAATTGGAAAGTCCCCCGGGCCCCCACTTGAGGGGGGCCCCAAATTAATGTCCCAAATGTTTTTTTTACATTAAATATGCGCCACCACCATGTATGTGAGGCCCCCAAAGAGGTTTAGGCTCCCGGGCCCCCAAACCGCAACAAATTCCAAACTACGCCACTGTTTGCTTGTAGAACAATATTCTTTTTTTTTTTTTTTTTTTTTTTTTTTTTTAAATTTAAATTTTTCACATTTCTTGTGCTTGAATTTCTAGTTCCGACACATCTAGTATTCGGCTTGAAGACCTACCTACACTTTTCATGGATGTAAAGGAAAGTCGTATGATGATATGTACCTTAGATTGGATGTTGTTAAATCGGGACAGGAACTTTATTTAAAATTATTTTGATCTTTTAAATAATTGCTAACATTACATTTTTTATGACATTATCAAATTACAATGCAAATATGTTTCATGTGAAATTTGGTATAAGCATTTAAGTTTGAGAACAAAATTTATAATGCAAGTGTGTTTGAGTTCGGTGTTGCTTCAATTAGGGTAGGTAGAAGAAAGTTATTAAATAGGGTGTCTTTAAAAGGACGCAGCAAAACAACGTTATTATCGTTAATAATTCTTCCTCAGTGGAAAAAAAACAAAACATTTTTTTAAAAAAGATTAGGATAATAGTGTAAACAATATCTGCAGTGTGTAGCTCAAGGGGACATAAACCATGAGTTTGTAATCTGACTTACTTTACACACATCATAAAAACCTTGTTATACTTGTCAAACCCAGTGGCGTAGCTATGGGAGGAGGTGCAAATTCGAAAGTCTCCCCGGGCTCCCTATTTGAGGTGGGGCCGATAAATAGAGTCCAAATTTGCGTTATTTTAAATAATTTGCAACCACCTTATTTGTGGGACTCGGGCTCCGTCAAAAACGTAAGCCCCCGGGCCCCAAACCCCTAACAATTCGATAGCTACGCCATTGGTCAAACCATTAAACTAGTCAAAGGCTGATAACTCACGAACTCTCTTGAGGATTGAATGAGCGACTTGTGGATAAAATTAAAATTGACAAAGTCTAATCCCCATTTTATAAATATGCTTTAAAGTAAGCGTATTCCTTTTACACTGATGTCAATGCCCAAACTTCGTTAAATCTAAACCAAAGTTTTGAAAAGTAGCAAGAATCAAAATATAACGAAACCTAGAAAAACTCTATTAAGCAAGGAAAATACCACAATAAAATTAACGTTAATGTAGTTATCAGTATTTAACAATTTTCGGAATTGATAAGTGAAATTAATTACTTTGAAGATGGTTTTTTTTTTTTTTTTTTTGGTTTTTTTTTTTTTTTTTTGGGAACAGACGCCTCTATGTTTTTAATATAATTATCTTAAAATGTCATGTGAACAATTTGTCTAAAATGTCTGAATGGGCGTCATTCAATACATTTAAAAATTAGAAAGAACTTTAGTTCGTTAAAGTGGAAAAGTTGATAATCTTCTAAAAAAATATTGTATAATCAGGTTCCATTTCTTTATAAGTTTAAATCTTGTGTTCGTAACCGTAACAAAGCAGGAGTAAAGAGATTTAAATTTAAAAAAAAACTAAAAGTTATTATCTCTTGTATTATATGTAACCATTAGGCTAATAAATGTTAAGAAAGGGAATACATGATTAAATATGGTACTTAGTTTCGAATCTTTCGATAATTCATTACAATTCTGTAAAATAAAACGCTTAATTAGAAATGTATTTAAGGGGTTCACATAAATCATTGCAATGTGAGTAAAAACAATACGCTACAATAGCCACACACAACCATCCTCTCTCTCTCTCTCTCTCTCTCTCTCTCTCCCCTTGATATAGTTATAGACGAAATGCACTTCATTTATCTCTTATCAGTCTTCCCCCCCCCGACCCCTTGTTCCCTGACTTTGTATAACGATGAGGCCTTGTGCTAATTGTTTGTCTGAAGAAGTCATTAATATTTTGATTGGTTATTCCTACCACCTTACAGACTACAGCTCCGTGTTATATCATTGTGGAGTCAGGCGATTGCATGTAATGACATTTAGCCCTGAGTTGCCTCAGTACATTGTTTGTTGAGCCTCCCAGTGCGTCCCAGATATTTCTGTATGTCAGGAATGCTGCCCGAGTGGCTGCCCTTCGTTAAGTTACAGACACGTTGACGAGGTTTGTGGGGTAATGACATGGTCTCTTTCATGAAATTTGAGGGTAGGAAAAAGAAATTGCAGATTTCATTATAACCCTACATTTTACCACATGAGGGGGCATTTTGTGTGTGTGTGTGTGAGGGGAGGGGGGAGTGCGAGTGTTATCAATGACAAATAGTAAAAAGACTTAAATTCATTGAACAAATTTAAGATTTTCTGGTTTTGATTTAGATGATGGACAAGAATGTTGAATTTAAAGCAGAAACACAAACATATGGTCGTGACTAAATTTGGTCAACAAAAATACACCAATATCAGCAACACGAAAAGAACATTAATTACCGTAAGACGTAATTTTTCAATAATATTTTGGAACCCTCGCTTTCAAAAACCATTTTTTTTTCCTAAATAGTATTAATTATATTTGATTGCTTTATTTTTATACCTACATTTTATTAAGGCAGTGAGTATCGCCTCGTCAGGACGACCCAATATGCGGCTGCATACGCACTCGTCCACTTCCGGTTATTGCTATTCTTAGTAACATTGTTTATAACATGATGTTTATAAAATTGAAGAGTTACAAGTATTCACTGCGCCTTTCATTGAACCTCCGATTCTATATGTGCATTCAAACAATCTCTAAAATCTATCACTAAACCTAACCCAAAACCCTAAAAACTATCACTAAACCTAACTCAGCCATAAAAACTATCACTAAACCTAACCCAAAACCTAAAAGCTATCACTAAACCTAACCCAAACCCTAAAAACTATCACTAAACCTAACCCAAATCCTAATAACTATCACTTAACGTAACCCTAAAGTCTATCCCTAAACCTAACATCAAAACAAACCATTTAAAAAAAAAAAAAAAAAAAAAAATAGGCATCAATAAGAAATCGCACCCCGGACCTACGATGTGGCATACTATCCTCTCAATACGACCACACAGCCACAAGCAACTTTGAAACTTTTAACCTTATAAAAAAAATGTTACCAAGAATAGCCATAACCGGAAGTGAGCGAGCGCGTATGCAGCCGCATATTGGGTCGTCCTGACGAGAATATACTCACTACCTTTTATTAAATTTAATTTTTAATAGATAATAGAAACACTAATGTTCTCTTTAATTTGAATTCAGTTTTAAAAAATGAAACCTTTACCTTCTTTTAAAAATTTATTAGCAACTTTATTATTGTCAATAAAAATGAATGGAACAAACTACAACTAGGATTAGGATAAAATTTAAAAAGTATGGCCAAAAATTATGTAAAGTATTGACCAAATTGTAGTTAGAGAAATTTGCGCCATTTTTTTTTTAAATTTTTGTTATATAAAACAAAATTGTGCTTTGCATGCAAGATGTCAAACCAGTTTGAATATAGATTAGCCGCCAGACGTAGAGACAGACAGTCGGACTTATTGACGGCTGAAAACTTCTAAACTTAACCTCAGATCACCTTGGCAATAGCCAGTCTTCCTTATTTACTTAGATAAAAATATCTAACGTCTTTAAAATGAGCAAACCATTCACACCTGAACAAAAACTATTGGAGTAAAAAATCTATAAGGAATGTAAACTAATTTTTACGAGCAACAAATACGTTCTATAGACTAGTATGCCACTTGGGCGTACGGCACGGATAGCTTAATTAAGTGTCAAGGTCAAATGAGAGATACACCTTTACGCGTGATGCTACGTGCGAGGTAAATGAGCTGCTGGTTAGACAATTTAGGTTACCTGTACTATTCCTGTAGATTTTAGACATATAGAAATATACAGGTCACACAGCCCAGCACGGCTAAATACATAATGACCACAAAAGAATCAGGTAAAAGGTAAAAGAGGGTATTAAGATAACAAACTGAATGTAGAAACAAATAAATTGTCCACTTGCGCAATCAGGTGCCACAACTCTTTATTTAGCTCAGTGCTTAAAGTTACTCTTTGATTAAAAGTCATTATGAATATGTCACAATCCAAGTTATCCAAAGTTACTATTTGATTAAAAGTGATCATGAATATGTCACAATCCAAGTTATCCAAAGTTACTCTTGGATTAAAAGTGACCATGAATATGTCACAATCCAAGTTATCCAAAGTTACTCTTGGATTAAAAGTGACCATGAATATTTCATAATCCAAGTTATCCAAAGCTACTCTTGCATTAAAAGTGACCATGAATAAGTCATAATCCAAGTTATTCAAAGTTTCTCTTGGATTAAAAGTGACCATGAATATGTCACAATCCAAGTTATCCAAAGTTACTCTTGGATTAAAAGGGATCATGAATATGTCATAATCCAAGTAATCTAAAGTTACTCTTGGATTAAATTGATTAGCATGAACAATGTAATAGACGAAGTTATCCATAACTACTATTGGACTGAAGGCTAGCAGGAATAC
Source organism: Radix auricularia (assembly GCA_002072015.1). Taxonomy (NCBI): domain Eukaryota; kingdom Metazoa; phylum Mollusca; class Gastropoda; family Lymnaeidae; genus Radix; species Radix auricularia. The sequence continues at coordinate 58,737 of MUZC01000526.1, read as the reverse complement.
TTCGTAACATATGGTGACACAAGATGCCCTGGAAAAGAGCGGAGTTCAATCAATGAAGGGTAGAAAATATTTCTTGTCATAAGATGGAATTAATAAATCTTCAAATTTTATTTGTTTGAAATCAATGAATCAAAACATTTTTTTTCTAAAGTAATGAGAGAGATCAAAGAATAGAAGTTGTCAGAGTATTTGAGTGATGAAACAAAATAACTCTGAACGAATATCTTCAGCATTTTTTTCTCCCATTTTGTAAATAAGAACAGCTGTTTATAAATTTTTAACAACGAAATTTAAAAAGTGATAACTGAGTTTAAACACTGAGGTGAAAAGGAATCAGTGCAACCCCGTTTTGGCGAGGTCATTTGGGTCCACATTTATGTAATCACGACTTGGGTGAATCCACATTTATGTAATCACGACTTAGATGAATCCACATTTATGTAATCATGACTTGGGTGAATCCACATTTATGTAATCACGACTTGGGTGAATCCACATTATGTAATCACGACTTAAGTGAATCCACATTTATGTAATCACGACTTGGGTGAATCGCTCGCTATTCAACGTCACTAGGTAAAAAATTCAGCTTATTGAGCAATCATAAAGGATGCAAATAAAAATGTATTTTCTTCTTTATAACATTTATTTTAAATTAAATTAAGTTGATACTGACGTATTATAAATTATATAGATCAATATCAATACATACCCGGGAATAAACAAAACAATTTTCAACAAGAAACTACAACTACCACGGCAAACAGAAACCTTAAATGGCGAAAAAATCATACGTGCGTACTGTTTATAGCTATGCTACGAAACAAAATTTAGGAGCAATTTCATTTCCGCGACTTAACCGATTTCGCGAAATAATGAAGCTTCACTTAAAGGGGTCGCACTATAGATTAATTGGTAAAACCCGGAGAGGACAGCGGCAATCATGACAATTAAATTTAAAAATTGTAAAAATTAAAATAATATTTAGACTAGCTATTATTTAGAAAAAGAAAAGAAAAAAAATGGCTAAAACAAAATTTAGATCTATTTGAAAAAGGATTTTTGAAAACAGGCTTTTTCCCCAATGCAGGAAAATGTCAAAATATATTATTCTCACACTAATATTGACACACAATTGAAGCGGGAACGCCAGACATATAGATTGTTGAGATTAATTTCCTGCATGTTTGCAGGATTTTTTTAGAGGAATTGCACCTTTCCCCGCTACCAGATCGGCTAACTGCTAGTTCAAGATTATTTTAAAAATATTATGGTTAAAATGTAATACATTTCAACTGCTAATGCTAGTGTTATTATCCGTGAAAATTATCATTTAGTTCCTTAACCTGACTTCCATCATTTAAATAGTACGTACAGTAAAAAAACGAAATAATTACAAAATTCGATTCATCGTAGCTAAAAGGGAAATTTGTTTATTGTTAGTAATTTGGTCACCTGTACGTGGCAAATTGGTGTCGTCCTAACATGGACATTTCGGAACAATAACTTCATAACAGAACCGTTGATAATTGGCATGACACAAATCGTGACCAAGTGACTTGGAGAACACTCCTCAACCATGGCTGATTGATTTGTGATCTGAGAGCGTGGAGTATGTCTAACCTGAGCTTAAGTTGCCCTCCCTCGTGCTGTGATGAACGTGGAGAACGAGAATGTAATCGAGTTTGCGGACTTTAAAGAGTGCCACAGAGACCTCGATGAAATATATGATTATAAAATCCAAAGAATGTCTTTGGACGAAACGTATGTGTGAGTGTGTGCTTAATTGTGGGTGAGTTTATTTGCATGTTTCTGTGTTTGTGTGAGTGTGTGCTTAATTGTGGGTGAGTGAAAGTTTATTTCCATGTGTCTGTGTTTGTGTGAGTGTGTGTGTGTGTGTGTGTAAGCAATAAAAACTCCTGTTGAAAGACTATGACTGGCTTAGAAAAATATATTTAAATTCAGGTTTCCATTGTCAACTTTTTAAAGATGTTTCTACACAAACACACTGAAGTTAAATATTGAAACCAAGTAATGGCATTAACTCAACAAAGAGAGCTTTTAACACACACCCTCTCAAGTCAATAGCAATAAATTACTGAAGTCAAGAGCACAACTCATTGAATTCAACAGCACTAACTCATTGAAATCAACTTTCATCACAAACTCACTGAAGTCCAGAGCACTAACTCTCTGAATTTAAGAGCACTAACTCACAGAAGTCAAGAGCACTAACTCACTGAAGTCAAGAACACTAACTATTGTAGTCATGAGCACTATCTCATTTAAGTCAAGAGCACTAACTCATTGAAGTCAACTTTTAGCACAAACTCACTGAAGTCAAGACCACTAACTCATTGAAGTCAAGAGCACTAACTCATTGAAATCAACTTTTAGCACAAACTCACTGAAGTGAAGAGCACTAACTCACTGAAGTCAAGAGCACTAACTCACTGAAGTCAAGAACACTAACTCACAGAAGTCAAGAGCACTAACTCATTGAAGTCAAGAGCACTAACTCATTGAAGTCAACTTTTACCACAAACTCACAGAAGTCAAGAGCACTAACTCATTGAAGTCAAGACCACTAACTCACTGAAGTCAAGACCACTAACTCATTAAAGTCAAGAGCACTAACTTATTGAAATCAACTTTTAGCACAAACTCACTGAAGTCAAGAGCACTAACTCACTGAAGTGAAGAGCAATAACTCATTGAAGTCAAGAGCACTAACTCACTGAAGTGAAGAGCACTAACTCACTGAAGTCAACTTTTAGCACAAACTCACTGAAGTCAACTTTTAGCACAAACTCACTGAAGTCAAGAGCACTAATTCATTGAAGTCAACTTTTAGCACAATTTCACTAAAGTCAAGAGCACTAACTCACTGAAGTCAAGAGCACTAACTCACTGAAGTCAAGAGCACTAACTCACTGAAGTCAAGAGCACTAACTCACTGAAGTCAAGACCACTAACTCATTGAAGTCAAGAGCACTAACTCATTGAAATCAACTTTTAGCACAAACTCACTGAAGTCAAGAGCACTAACTCACTGAAGTGAAGAGCAATAACTCAATGAAGTCAAGAGCACTAACTCACTGAAGTGAAGAGCACTAACTCACGGAAGTCAACTTTTAGCACAAACTCACTGAAGTTAAGAGCACTAACTCATTGAAGTCAACTTTTAGCACAATTTCACTAAAGTCAAGAGCACTAACTCACCAAAGTCAAGAGCACTAACTCACTAAAGTCAAGAGCACTAACTCACGGAAGTCAACTTTTAGCACTAACTCACTGAAGTCAATGCACTGACTAACCGAATTCCATCTCAATAATTTCTGATGTCAAAATGTGTCAATGACATACTGACGTCAACGCCTGTAAGAATGCATACACGACTGCTAACAATCATACGCTGAATACATTTCGCGATAATTTTCTTACATTTTTTTTCTTTCAGCATTTTATAGAGGTCATGCGCAAGATACTAGGCTATGTAGAACAAATACACAGTGTGCTAAAAACGACAAACTAAGTTTCTATAGAGCGATGAGGTAATATTCCATACTTAGTTAAAAAAGATCTACAGAACAAATAGCAAGAATTAAGAGAGACTGACGAGCAGAGGTAAACACCTGGAGCTTACATGAATGAAGTTGGTAAAAATCCAATTATAGTTTTTGACCTAAAATAATATTTTTTTTAAAATTTTTTTCTTAAAGTTATTTTTTTTAAAAAGAGCCATTATTACTCATTTGTAATGAAAAAATTTTAATAATTTATTTTATCAATTTTCTTGTTTAAAATAAAACCACAAATTAATTAGAAAATTCCCACCAAAAAGCCTTGTTTATTGACATATCCACTATGGTTTCTAAGGCGTATTATCTAAGATCAGTGCTCCTCTAAATTTTTAGTATGGAAGACCGGCAGGAATTTTTTCCATTGCACCAAGGACCTGTGCACTATTTTCCCCGCACTGACATTTTTTCGGTCCTTCATTGATAACTTCTGCGAACCGGCGGCGGATGGCCCACAGACCGGCTCTGGTCCACTGAACACCACTTTGAGAAGCACTGTCTTAGACTAACCAATGGCGGTGTGAATGACTCTGTCTATAAATAACTCACTTAACACGTTTATTTTTTTAAAAAAATTTTTATACTCATATTTCCAGGTCTAATTTCTAAAAATAATTCAAAACTGGGACGACTCAAGACTCAAGCTATTCATCCCTCCCCCACCCCTCTCCATCAGGTATCATAAGATTACTTCCAGTCTATTTCACCACCCAGCAGTGGAATCTGAAAAGATAAAAACCTTAGTAAAATGCCAAGAACTGTAACTCGTACGGTTTTCATCCTTACAACAAGCTGAACTTTATCGCTTTCATTAAATGTTATTTTTATATTTTCTCATAAAGTTTCTTCTTCTTTATTTTGAGCACAGCTTTTCTTTCTTTAAAAAACACTAAATATTTTTTTGCTGGATTAGTTAAATATAAATTATAATATATGTTCCTTATTTCAAATACACGTGGCGTGGACGAATATTTTTAACATTTATGTTGAACAATATTTTGGAACTTTTGAAACCGTTTCATTTCCATTAGTTGCCTAGAATGGGATACATTGTAAAGCAATCAACTAGTATACCTAGACTAGTGCCCTTTCACTTGCACCCCTTAACTAGAACTCCCTCACCTAAACCCACAACCCAGAGCCTCTCCCCACCCCCAAACTTACATCCTTTTACACAGCACTGAAGGTGAGCACCTACAAATTTCTAATCATACCACCGAGTTAAAGAGAAAATAATATTGAACAAAACACCAATGAGACAGTAGTATAGAAGTAAAAAATAAAATAAAAACTTGTATCAGCGCGTATTTTGGCCAAAATTCCAAAATTGATCTACACACGGTAGTAAGAAACAATAAAGTTGTTAAAAATAAGAAAACTATATTATAACTGATAATTCAGTATTTTCATGGCATAAGATGTAGGTCTATCATAAATTATTGTATGTGCTCTTAGCTATACAAATGGTGTAAGATTTTCTCTCATTGGCTTAGAAGTAGTCGAAAGAATTCCGAGGAAAACTGTTTTTCAGACCGTATTACCAGTCCTCGACATTGTGCTACAAGAAATCAATGAGGACAGCCAAACGGGCCCCCATTTGTCTGACTATTTAAACCACCTAACTATCTCGCAGTGGCCAACTAAGTCCACTCATGTAACACTGGCCAGACGAACCAACGCCTGGTCCTCATTTAACAAAACCCATCGGTCCCCTTGACCTTCAAGCGCTGCTGTACTTTTCTGTCGAATATTAATGCATTTCTTTCCTGATACAAGTACTATATTTTTCACAAATACCAGTTTCATCTCTCAAATAAACAAAACTCCTTCATATTATAGCTAACCGAAATCATTAAAATTTCTCAAATAAAACTGTCTCACCATCTCAAGAAGTATTATTTCAATTTTTAAAAATTCTAACATAATGACGCGACTGCTTGAACATATCTTGTATTGACAAACATAACCTATTACATCTGGACGAAATCAACAAATTAAAGCAAGGAAATGTGTATGCTTTACATTGTCAACAACCTTGAAACCGGAAATCAGGTGTTTCGTGGTATTTACCAGCAATACTACTTCCTTTTGGCACTAGACAGACAACGGTTTATTTTCTTTGCCAATGTACCCTGGTAGTAGCATGTTATAGTTTGGCTGCATAGACAGGTCTTTGTAGAAAAGTAAACTGATACATTCAGGACTAGCAGCCAGCGGAAAAATTATTAAATCACACCGGCTATATATATAGCTAAGATTATATAAATTAGACAAAGTCTCGCAATGTACATTGAATCAAAGACACCAATCTAGCAATGTTTATTTATTTAGACAAACTAATCTGGTTATTTACATTGAACTAGACATACCAATCTAGCAATTGAAATTAAATTATACACACCCATCTATAGCAATGGTAAATTAATTAGACAAATCCATCTTGGAATAATCACTTAATTATACACACCTATTTAGTAAAGAATTATTTAGAAATCAAATATTTGGGATAACAATGAAGGTCTATTAATTGAAATTTTGCATTAAAAAATATACAGCGATAACAATGCACATCAAAAACTAAATGGAGTACAATAACATTTCCGGTTCAAATATATCTATATGGACACACAGTTCGTTCTACCGATAAAATATTTGATCTGTTATTTATTTCTTCCTTGTTTATTTATTATTCATGCAATAAACATATAAAATAACCAAAACACAAGGAAATATCTAGGTAAATAAGCTACATCTATGGGACTTTACTTTGTGAAGCTATTTCACCACCCTATAGCCCCCCCCCTTTGATTGTCCTTTTCTCCTCCATGTACTCTTCCTTCCATTCCTCTTGGACCCGACACACCGCGTCTCAAACTAAACATTGAAGAATGAGTTGGAAATATATTCTTGGGTACTTTACAGCGTTCCTAACTATAGCTGTTATCCGTTCTTAATACTTCCGTCCCTAGCTATAGCTGTGATCTGTTCTTAATACTTCCGTCCCTAGCTATAGCTATGATCTGTTCTTAATACTTCCGTCCCTAGCTGTAGCTATGATCTATTCCCAATACTTTCTTCTTTAACTATTGCTATGATCTATTCCTGATACTTTCATCTCTAGCTATAGCTGTGATCTCTTTTTAATACTTTCGTCTCTACCTATAGCTATGATCTATTCCTGATACTTTCGTCTCTAACTATAGCTATGATCTTTTCCTGATACTTTCGTCTCTAACTATAGCTATGATCTTTTCCTGATACTTTCGTCTCTAGCTATAGGTGTGATCTCTGCTTAATACTTCCGCCCCTAACTATAGCTATGATCTCTATCTAATACTTTCGCCCCTAACTATAGCTTTGATCTATTTCTAATACTTTCGCCTCTAACTATAGCTATGATCTATTCCTAATACTTTCGTCCCTAACTATAGCTTTGATCTATTTCTAATACTTTCGTCCCTAACTATAGCTTTGATCTATTTCTAATACTTTCGTCCCTAACTATAGCTAGGATCTGTTCTTAATACTTCCGTTCCCGAACTATAGCTATGTTCTATTCCTATGTTACCCCCTATCTCAAAGCGCCATTCTCTCATATCTCATCGTATCTTATCTTATCTTATCTAAGCTTATATTATATTCTATATCACAGATTATCACTCTTTACAAAAGATGGTGGCTTACTTCGCATATCTGCGGTTTATGTCTAAACTTGCGATTTTTATGGGAGCTTAAAATGTTGACAGCGTGGTGGTTCTTTCTCATTTGTTCAGACCACCAAATTCACGCCCGAATTAGATTACCTCTCAGGAGCCATAGTTTTGGACCAGCTCCCTTTCAAATCTTAAAATTTAAATCAGAGGGAATACACTGGCTTGACAAACAATTTCTACACTGGTAACTTTATTGGAAAGACACTTGGTTTGAAAACGGAATTATAATTTCAACTGTAAAGCAAAAATCATTCAGTGTGCATGCCTTTATTATTATTATTATGTTTAGCAAACTCACCTCTGTGGACGTATAACACAGTCTACAGCATCTCTCTGCCCCTACCGCCGCCTAAGGGTCACCAACAATGAATAGTTAGGTCTGATTGCCTTGGAATATTGGACATGCAACAGTTTGATTTAAAGACACGGTAGCGAGCTGAAACTTACTGAAATTGTTTCAAAACGTTTGCACACTAAAGTCTATTTCCGGTATAACACTCATTAGACATCATTATGACCTTCATCTAACACCTAAGGAGATGAAGGTAAATTCTAGATCTACAAAAGCTTTAATTTAGTAGTGCACGGCTGTAACGTGGCTGTAACATAATTGTAAAATGGATATAACACGGCTGCGTCATGGTTGCAACATTGCTGTAACATGGCTGTAACATGGCTGTAACATAATTGTAAAATGGATATTACACGGCTGCGTCATGGTTTTAACATGGCTGTGCTAAGGATATAACATGGTTATACCACGGCTGTAACATGGCTATAAAACTGATGTAAAATGGCTTTAATACGGCCATAACTTGGCTATAACATGGCTACAACATGGCTATACCACGGCTGTAACATAACTCTAACACGGCAGTAACATAGTTGGAACACACAGTAACATAGTTGAAACATGGCTGTAACATGCTTGTAACACTGCTATTACACGGCTGTAGCACGACTTTAACACGACTGTAACATGGCTTTAACCTGATTGTAACACGATAACATGGTTGTATCACGGCCATAACATTGCTTTACCATGGTTGTAATATGGCTGTAACATGGCTGTTACACGGCTGTAACATGGTTGTATCACGGCCATAACATTGCTTCACCATGGTTGTAACATGGCTGTAACACGGCTGTAACATGGTTGTCAGATCAACACACCGGTTCACCTCAGATGAATAATTGCTCCGTCAAACGACTTCCTCAATGTGCCCGTAAGTGTACAGAGAATATCCATTTTTAGAGAAATAAAACCCTTTGACATCTGCTAGAGACCGAGTCAAACAAAAGGGCTCTATTCGATAAGGACTCACAACCAACAAGAGTTAAATATGTAAAAATGGATGGTTTTATTTATGAGACAACACGTGGCAACTTAACCTTTAAAATATTTTGTTAATCGTATGTTGCACATACATATTAAATTGGATTTTCGATGAGGTAATAAAAAAAACCAAACTTAACAATGTTAAACATTGCTCATTTACTTCTATTGAGCCTGACCTGATAGCAGTATAATCCATCATTATAAAGTTTACTACAATATTGAACTTTTAAAACTGAAATTATACTGCAAATATGTTTTACAAACTGATGTGAGAACCACCTTAAGGATAATGTAGCTCTGTCTTACGAAAAGATAAAATCTTAAATTATATTACCGCACAAGGATATTTTGTGAGAACCGCTGGGGTTAGTTATTGACGGAATCATGTAGCAGCGTGAAACAAAAACATACTAGCTTAGATATTACCAAACAATTTTCTACGGATGTTGGCTCGCGGTGAATGAATGAGGAAAATATGAGAGTGAAATCGGACCATCAGGGATCCTGGAAAGGTATTTTTATTTTACCTGAAGTTTCTCTAAGAAGAAACAAACGTACCAGTATGTACACGAATCCGTTTCACAATAATTGAAAAGTGCCAGGAGAAACATGCTTATTACTAAATATACCTTACACCAAAACCTTGCGCAGAGGAAATCCTGTGAATGCTAATGGCCATTGTTAGACACGTCCAATGATAATAAGTTTGACTTTAACAGTAACTTCAGAAATGATGCACAATGGACTATTAATTACAATAAACAGTTTTATGACATTCGTTTTTCTCTTAACAGCTTTGCTTGAAAAAATGCATATGCAACATATTCATAAAACAATAGAATAACATGCAACTATGCCTTAAAACCATGCACCACTTCCAGTTGCACAGCTTAATTTACAAGATCACCAGACAACACCTCCTTCACAAACTCTCTAAACTATAATGGTTATACACCATTGCTTAATAATATTTTTACGAATGCTTCACAACAGAACATTGAAACATTTTTAAACCACTTTGCTATGCAAAAATACAACACAACTTTGCCATGCAACATTTATATTCAGTGACAACTGCATTGTGTAATTCTAGAAGCCGCTAAGCGATGTGTTTGTTCTTGTTTTTTGTAATGACAAATTTAATTTTGATAATTGATTTCAGTCTGTAAGTAAAAGGTGACCATTGCAATATTCTACTACAAGACATGTAGTGAGCAGCCGCAAAATGGACATTGAAAGCTAAAAAAATATGTATATAAAGGAAACTAACCGGATTGTTATCCATGAACAAGAGTCTGGGCGCAACTGTCGAAATTTCAATTAGCAGTTACCACCCTTGCACCATCAGGTTCGAGTATCCAGTCCAGCTTTGCGTGCTAATTCTGAATGAACGCCCAGAGACCCGACAGAGTAGTCTTTCTCTGGTAACTGCCCCTGATTATAGTCATGGGCGGGCTTGTGTGCAAACATGGGATTGTGTCCCATCTACAACTTGTAGTACAAGTGCAAGATTCAATCTATACTAGTGTTATCAAGAAAATAATGTTGGACTATGTCCCCTAAATTTTCATGACATTCTTACCAAGGAATAAAATATGATTTCTTTATAAGTTTACATTAAAATGAAAAATAGGAAATAAGCAATCTTTATTTTGGTAATAAAATTGTATCCACTACTGCTAAGATACTTAGCACATCATACTATTTCCATCCTAATGTACCTAAGGATCTCGCCCCCATAGTATCTGCCCCTGCTAAAGGTTCCTACTCTCGGTATCCATCCACCTAGGATAAAACAGTTTCACCTCAAAGTCTTCAGTGCGGCCAGGTACCGATAGAGGTGTATCAAATGATGACGTCATTGACCTCCTTACAATGTCTCTCTTTTAGGCCGAAGATAACAGATATTTATTTTCAGCAGGGAGGCGAACCTCTTTCATTTATGAATCGAATAAAGCTATTCGTTTATTCAGTGCTTTTTTCAGTGGGAACTCATGGGAACTGAGTTCCCATACCTTTTTTGGCCAGATTCGTGTATATTTATATAAATAGTCGGCATTTTACTTACTTTCAGTCCTTTTTACAGTGGGGACTCACGGGAACGACGTAAATTACAGTTTACAAATAAACAAACCAAGTGGCAAACGCTGTTATTCTGCTAATATATCTATGGACCATAGATATCATATTAGTTATTATTAGTAGCATAAGAATAACAGCGTTCCTGACACAAGTTAAAAAAACAGATGTGAAATGAGTTCCCAAACATTTTTCGCTAGAAAAAAAGCACTACGTTTATTGCAGTTTAAGACCTTTAGGTGAGGGTCTATTGAATTGCCTTTGTTTTTAACTGCTTTCATACAATGAACGCGACTAAAGATACGCGAACTTTGCACGAGGAAGAGCGGATTCATATGGTATGCTACCAAAAGTGGCAACATTAGAATTAATCATTTCATTAGCTACAAGCTTAGCATTCTGTCAACTGAAAACATTCTAAAGAATAAAAGACAAGCAAAGAGATTTTTTCATGAACGTCTACATAGTGGAAGAGTGAATTTCTAACAGATTTATAAATTAATATGTTAAAATATAAAAATCTTAGAGAGCTTACGTTTAGTTTTTACACAAGGACTCTAAGAATATTGAGTAAATATTCCTTTATAACGATTTCATTTCTAGGGGTAAAATAGTGCTTTAGATAAACATTATTGAAATAAAACTAGTTTGCCATTCTTTTCACAGTGTAATCATTACTTTAAAAATGATATAATCCGCTAAAAATGCGCATTGTAAGGTCCATTAAAAAAAAATAATTAAAAAATCTCCATCATTGTAATACTTTAGATTTTAGATTACTTCCAAGCTTATTCAAATTTCGTTTCGTTTATTCTTTCCTTTGTTTCATCACTAACCAACAATGGCAAATATATGAAGGAAGCAAACGTTTTAAAATCACTCAGAGGCTAACATTAGGGGAAACAAAAATAGGTCGAGTGAAGGAAATGCTTAGAATACTGCAACAATATTGACATTTACGTCCGGGGTAAAAACTTTGTGAGGTCATCCAATAGTCCGGCCCTGACACCACCCCCGCCCAAAATCGAAATAATTTGCACCCTAGCATGGCATCATTTACTCTGACATATCATAATGATTATTAGGCTGTGAAAAATATGTTTGCCACGTCGTTTGAAAGTTTTTTGTAACATAAGTGAAGTCATGTGGTGTATCTGTTGACATGCGCTTTTCAATAACACTTGAACCAGGTCACGAGGACCTATGGAATATCGTTTGTCAAGACAGGGCGGGAGGGGATCAGGTGTATTTCATTTGTCGAGGTAAGTCAAGGTCTTTTCACTGAGCAAATTGTGCGCACTTTGTTCTCGGTAAAGTTCATCTACTTCAGTGTACTCAAAGACTACAGTTTATTTAGCTATGCAAACTGTTATTAATTATTCAACAAAATAATGCAATTTACATTTTTTTTTAATTATTTCACGAAACATAGTTTTGCAATTCAATAGCTTCGAGTTATATTAATTCACTTCAAATTTTTCAATCAGTTTAAATGTTCAAAATGTCTTTATTAAAAGGTTTTTACCTCATTTTAACTGATCGCTGAAACCTATTAACTTTTTCAAATAAATCGACAACATAAATTTACTATTAAAAAAGAAAGATCATTTTCAATTACTTCAACTTGTTCCATTCCTTTAAAAAAAACGGTTAACTTATTCAATCACTTCAAATTGTTCCATTCCTTAAAAAAAACTGTTAACTTATTCAATCACTACAACTTGTTTAACGATTTGAGCTCATTGAAATTTTGTTTTCAACTAATTATTTTCAAATAATTTTTTCTTTGCTAGTTACTTTGAGCTATCTTAAAATCTATTTGGTGCATGTTTACTCAGTACAACTCTATATTACAAAAGTTCAGAGGCGGCAACTAAGTTTGATGTCCCCCAAAATGTGCTGGATCATGATGTCACTTTCTAGCGACTTACCCCATAAAGTAGCCCTTCTAGACGTTTCTAAAAGTAAATGGAAAAGACAGCTGTTTCGTTACGTCCTGTCAGGCTGACCCTTACCCTGTTTATGTCTTTTCCTTTTACTTTTTTTATAAGCCTGACTGCAGTCTCGCCCCTCATTTTGTAGACGTGTCTAACCGTGCCATATAACGAAATCAAAATATTTTGACACGTTTTTGTATCACCCCTCGTGATGGCGTCACCGGGAGCGGGCCGCACACCACCGCATACACCTCGTGACGTCTCTGCACGAGTTTGTCTTTGAATGTTCTTGCAGGGAATTATCTGCTTACATGTATTTCTATTTCCTTAATATTCAGACTAAAAATGTGAAGGATATTTCCTGATACGTTGGTTGATTTGCTTGTAAATTATTTAAGTTTTTTTTTTTTTTAAATTTTTATTTTAAAATGTATTACCTATTGTCACATGTTTTCGCTGTCCTGTGTTCAAAATTGTATTGTTGTGTAACTGTTTGCTTTTATTCAAATAACAAGTATAGTAATACAACTCATTAAATTTTATAATAAAAGAAGGCCTCTGCCCTGTATATTTATCATTTATTGGTACCAACGTCTCCTTTAAATTGAGCAGAGTATGTGTTTATAATAGACAGAAACAGTTTGCACAAACCTATCACAAGCCACCAGCACTAATCAGATAATGAACACTCCCTGTGTTGTTGGGCCTAGCTGCACTGCAAAAAATGAAAGGTTACGTTTGCGAGATTAACCCTTTGGGATTTCACGTTGGTAACGTATAGGTTACATTCCAACTTTTAAGTTAGTCCTAACTGCATATACCTAACGTTTCTGTACGTTTAGCAACCACTGAGCCAGGTAATGTTTAAACTTAGCTTTTCTTCCTTGTATATTTACCCATTAGCATTATTGGTGAACACTTCAAAGTTGCCAAGGGGCCTCTGTCGGACGAACTTCTTTTGCTTGTTTCGTTTTGAGGGCAATAAGTTTTACTACATCCTCATTCCTTCCACTCACACACGCATGCAATCAAACACACGCACACAGTTTAAATCCTGAGATAACAATAAACTCTCTAGCCTGACAGCCATTTACACGGTATGAGAGTTGTCTCAAGTGGTCGGATCATTTTATGGCATGCCCAAGGACTACGGTAGGTTAAATGCAAGCCTAAAAGAGTAAATAAAATTACCAGGACAAGTCTAGTTATACCTATGTCACATTAATAAACAGTTTTAATTTTCATTTTTAAAAAAGTCCTTAGAACATTCACTGGAACGAACTGATAGTAAGTAGATTTAGTGACTTTTTTTTATTTAATTTCTCATTTTGTTTTAGTTTTGATCCTTTTTGGATTATTTATTTTTATTTTATAACACATTTTAAAAAAGAAAACTCTCAACTTATCATAGTTTGTAACTTCTTTGTTGTAGATATTTTTATCGTGTGATATCAAGGCAAAGTTTGTAACTTCTTTGCTGTAGATATTTTCATCGCGTGATATCAAGGCAAAGTTTGTGGCATAATTATCGAATGGACTAAGAAAGACGAAATGCTTTGCCCTTTGGATATCAATCGTGTGTATTTTATACAGGACAGGGGAGAGATCTCCACCTGGTGGTGCCCGCTGCTCTTTGAAATTAGGTCATTTACCTTGACCTATTGTTGGTTATTCAAGATTTCAGATTTAAATATTTGAGTTTACATCTAGGACATGAATGCTTAATGACAAATTAATGTTATGAAAGTCTTACATCTATCAAGGTAAGCTTCTAATTGTACTGTTTTGTTGGACTGTCCATTCTAACCATTCCTGGTTAATTTCTAATTGAAGCAAGCGTTTTAAAAAATCCCTTACTTTGTTAAGGGGAAAAGATTTCATTGCTAGATAGTCTTCAATGCTGATGAAAATTGTAAGCAATGGAGATCAATGCTTTGTGGGACAGGGGAGATCAATGCTGTGATACGAGAGACCAATAGTTTGATTGATAGGGGAGATCAATGCTGTGGTGGACGGGGAGATCAATGCTATGATGGACAGGGGAGATCAATGATGTGATTCGAGAGACCAATTGTTTGATTGATATGAGAAATCAAAGCTATGATGGACAGGGGAAATCAATGCTATGATGGACAGGGGAGATCAATGCTATGATGGACAGGGGAGATCAATGCTGTGATACGAGAGACCAATCGTTTGATTGATAGGGGAGATCAATGCTGTGGTGGACAGGGGAGATCAATGCTATGATGGACAGGGGAGATCAATGATGTGATTCGAGAGACCAATTGTTTGATTGATATGGGAAATCAAAGCTATGGTGGACAGGGGAGATCAATGCTATGATGGACAGAGGAGATCAATGCTATGATGGACAGGGGAGATCAATGGTATGATGGACAGGGGAGATCAATGCTGAGATGGACAGGGGTGAACAATGCTATGATGGACAGGGGAGATTAATGTTGTAAAGTTTAGATGAGAGCATTTCTGTGATGGATATGGATAAGAAAAAATTGTCTGATTTCTTACACTGCTGGCTATTACATATTTTTGAGGGGAAGCAAAAAATGTCATTCACATTGATTTTCCTATTGCATAAATACATCTTCCTTCGGACGTTTGAGATGATAGCTAATTGTGACACCATGATGAGAAAGCACATTCTTTGAGACTTAATTATGTTTCAATGTCACCACCATGTTTGAGATCCATGGATATGTTCATGAGGCCATTCTCGTATTAAATTTAAGGAAAATTTTTATGCTTTGCAGCATTAAAGGAAATATACCAATTTACTAATGGAATGTCTTTATTAGAAAGGGTTTTCAGTTTCAGCAATATGTAGCTACTAAGCTGGTGAAATTGTTTTTATTATTTGTTTTTTTATGTATATGTGGTACAGATCTTTGAGATCCTCTTGAAAATTCGGACAAAAGAGATACAACGAAAGGTCTTTTACATGCTGACCTGATAAAACGTTTATCTGATGCCTAGGCTAGAATGCTAACCTTAAACAGCAATTGGCTTTATTTTTTTTAAAATTTGGTGACGGCGCCAAAACTTTTATATCAGCAGGTGAAACATTTTGACGAGATGGCATATATATGTTATTGTAATAGTATTGTAACACTCAGATACTTTTGCACGCGATGGAATATGTTATTGAATGTGAGACATTTTGAATGGGTGTGTTTGGATGTTATTGAACGTCATGGATGTTTTTGTCACTACTTGACGCATCTACAACTAGAAGATGTACTATGGTTGACACTTAGAGTCAGGCCACACGCAGACTCGCACGCTCGATACATGTGTGGCTCCATCGAGCAAACGCACTATTTTATTAGCGAATGCAGATTTTAAAGGGGTAAACAAAAATCACGTGACTTGACTTTGCAGCTGATCAAAATTTTAATGGCCGCCACTTTCTTCTAGTCTAGTCGAATTAGTATACATCAGTTCGTCTTAATGGGCCCGAAAACAGAGATGAAACTGGATTATTCACAATGAAAACAAATCATCAGCATACCAAATAGTCTTTCAAATCTATTAATACCTACGCGACGGCTTCACTTTAAAGGACAAAATTTGAATCGGACAGATACTCTGATCATACTTGTGAACATAGTGCTCAGCAGACTACTACTACTACTACAACTTACTACTAGAAATAGAAATACTTTACTACTGATCACTGATTAAAAAAACAAGTTATCAAGACACTGCAAAATTATAAAGGTAAGTTAATAATTATTATATTATTTAAAATTATAA